>KB671620.1:799869-894759 GCA_000349105.1 Anopheles epiroticus
TAGATAGATATTTATGGCTACCTCAGTGACGATTTTTATATAATAACGAAACAAAGGACCACCATGAATTGACCATCCAGTATATCAGTGGACGCGCGAGTGCTCTTCGATGATTGCGCTGGTGAAGTGGTTCCGGACAGCGACCAAAACAGCATTCAGCAAGAAGTACCTACTGTTCACCAATGTCGCCATATCGGTGAGCCTCTCCGGTGTGGGTGATATAATCGAACAGCACTATGAGATCTATAACGGCGAGCTGGCGGCGTGGGACCGCCAGCGGACGCGCTTCATGTCCATCTCCGGCATGACGGTCGGTGTGTTCTGCCACGGGTGGTACAACTTTATGGATCGACGATTTCCCGGGCGCACGATAGGGCTGGTCCTGAAGAAGGTGTTGATTGATCAAACGGTCGCTTCGCCGATTGTGATATTTCTGTTCTTCGCCACGCTGTCGGTTCTGAAGCGTGCCACGTGGGAGGAGACGCGTCGTGAGATACGGGAAAAGTTTATCCGTCTTTACACGGCCGAGTGGATCGTCTGGCCACCGGCACAAATCGTCAACTTTTACTTTCTCCCAACGAAGTATCGTGTGCTGTACGATAACACCATCTCACTGGGATACGATGTCTATACAAGCTACGTGATAAATGACGAGATTGGTGGCAACTCCGAGGACAAAACGAACGCACAAAGAGGCTAACGAGCTTTTCGATTGTTACAAGACAGCAATAAACTTGTTTTATCGCGCTTACTTAGCGGTTACCATCATCAAGCGTTAGATTTTATTTAATGTTAAGCTTTAGAAAACAACTATTATTACGGTTCTGTCGTTTGGTGTGTGCTGTGCTTGGATTGTTGCCTGCTTCTATGTCAAACCACTTCAAAACATGCCGTCATACCGGCCCAACGGTATGAGCAGTATCACGAAGAACACAATATTCCTTAGCGCTAGCTTCCAGTCATTCGGGACCGCGTACGGCAGCAGCACACTGGTCACGCGATGGATCTCGTGCGATACGCAAACGAAAATGAACGACGTTATCAGCACGTTCAGCGTGGGAAACCCGGGAAGCAGTACCAGTACACCGTTCCGATCGGCCGCCAGCCAGATGTGGTACTGACACAAAAACAGCTCCAGTGAAATCTTGCCAAACCACGCAAAGAAAGTCGAGTAGCGGGTGCGCAGTATGCCCGAAATGTTGCGCAGTAAGATGTATCCGATGATCGGAATGAACACCACGTACGAGTGGACCTCCTCACAATCCTGTCGGTTGCGACAGAAGAACGTCCACGTCATGTAACACCCAATGCCAGTGATGGCCGCTAGCGTGGACGTAAGCGAGATTCGTTTCGAGAACAAATTGCCATGATTATTATCATCGACCACGGCGAACCGTTGTGAAATTTGAAAAATGGCCGCAAAGATCATCCCGTACGTGATGGTGTATCGGTCCAGCTTCCAGCGGTACCACCACTCGTGGATGTCGTCGTCCGTCGTCACAAACAGTGCCTTCCAGGGTCGGGTAACGAAGATGCGCTCGAAAAATACCTCACTCATGTACAGCACCGTGACGGTCGCGAGCATCGTGATGAACTTGATCACCACGTACAAATACTGGTACGGGTTTGCCTCGGTGCTTTGGGCGGTGATGCGGGGCGGTAGCGAAAGCATTAAGTACATGACACTGTACCAGAAGGAAAGCAGTGGCACAAAGAAGTAAAACTGGTACGGACGGTTCATGCACAGGCACAGGATGACGGTGAGAAAGTTTACCCGGAACATGACGTTGAGGAACCGCACCAGCCCTGCATTGCCCGTTTGCCACCAGTAGGTGAAGTGGGCATACCCGGACAGAAACAGAAAGCCACTGATCAGCACCTTGATGTGCATGTAGATCGGCAGGATGTGGGAAGCGCCGGTCATGTAGTAGATAAGGATGACGATCTGCATCCAGCCCTTCAACTCGTCCGTCTGGTCACGGTGCAGCACCTTCGTCAGCTTGCTGTCTTCGGTAAAGAACAGCCCAAGGGCAAACACATACCCGACCGGGATCCAGAAGCTGAACTCCGAATAATACTTGTTTTCCTTCATGAAAAAGTTGGTCCGATCACATAAGTAGAAGTACGTCATGATGATCGCCAGCGAGGCTAACGCAGCTATCGGGGACTGCGTTTCGATCGGTTGATTCAGCGGCATGTAGGCATGTCCACCCCGCCACTTTACAATCCACTTGCGTACGTACATGGCAGCGGCAATGCTGGCACTGTAAATCGAATACGATCAGTGCATGGCTCAAAGTAACCCTTTAACAAAGTACTCACCACACAGACAGGAATGCGTACGTCGTAACCTGGATGATCGTGTACGGCTCTGCACTGCTGCAACATGTGCCATCGTTGTAGTTCATGTAGTCGTTGCAGTACATGTTGAGCAGTATCTGCACGTCGTGCTTCAGCGTCAGTGATCTCAACTTTTGCCCGTCGGCAAACTCGTCCACCAGCCCGGACGCGATCATGTTCGAGGAAGACCAGATTTTTGCCTCCGAGTAGCGCAAAATGTTGCTGGCCGCCTGATTAATACGGTCTACGTCCTCGTTGCGCACATTCTTCCACTCCTCCGGGGAGCTTTCCTGATCGACGGGATCTTGCAGCTTCCAGATAATTTTCGTTTTCTTCGCGAACAACCGATCGATCGGTGTGACCAGGCGGGTCAGATTCTTTTCGTATACCTTTTGTATCTCCTCGGTAACGTTCCCGCGCTGGAAGGTGGGATACGTGCAGCTAGCGATGATCAAGCTGGGCGGATCTTCCTCGTGCTCCCACTTTATAAACTCATCGATCAAGCTTTTCGAAACCTCGTTCGCGTAGATGTACTCCACCCGTAGCCGCAGCTTGTAGTCGGTAAATAGAAGATCTTCTGTGTTTTTCGTGGAAGAATGTTTAGAATTGTTTTCCGTTTCGCTCGATCGTAGATAGTCGATAAACTCCAGCGAAAGTGACCGCAAACGCTCGTCCCCAATAAGCACGAAATGGTTCTGATTGCCCCAGAAGGCAAGATAGCGTAAACATTTTCGCGTATCACTGTGCAATGGAAATAAAGGGAAATGTATCAGACCACCGAGCTTTGCATTTGCTATGAGTCACTTACGTTTCTGTATACTTGTGCAGCATGCATCCGTACGGTTGCCATTCCTTATCTCCCTTGAATCGGCCGGCACTGAGTAGCCATTTGCATGAGTCGGAACCTGAAGCGAGGCACTGGGTAAACTAAACCGTTGGTGAAATATTTTCACGTAACTCTTACCATAACGCAGGTGGAGAAAGGCGTGATACACTACGAACCCGAGCACCATAGCAAACGCCAGCTTTTTGGCATTATTGGCGTTCAGGTTTTGGATGAACAGCTCCGCCTTGGATAAGTTACCATTGTTGCCCATTTTAAGACGGATGTTTCGTACGCCAGAGTCAAATTCACATCACATAGTTCTAAAATTGATCGATCTTTTTCGTTACATTGAGGAGACCCGAAGACCGCAAAAATAGCACAATAAAAACTGTTTGCTATTGCTGTCATAAATCAAGGCTCCAGTGACATTTCAACTGTTTGCATTGGTGTGAGTGAGAGATTGACGAATTTATTTTAAAACTCCACAATGCAACAATAATTTTAAAGAAAGTTTACCAAGTACTGAAAACCTTCTGGTGTATTTAATTCTTGCGTGAGAGTGAATCAAAAACTGCAGAAAATGATTCCAACAAAATACCCGCATGTATAAACCTTGAACGTTTTTCTGTTGACAATTTTGCTGTAGCTCTGGTTTGACAGAAGTCAGCTTGTCCGAGCACGAGTGATAGCGATATAGGAGTATTGCATAAATCTATTTACAAGATCATCATACCTTTCGTGCATTGTATCAGCAGCAGGACGAGAAGAAACGTGCCAATATTTGCGGTTCATAAAATTACCAGGACACCATCATGGTTGTGGGAGCGTTTCCGGCCGCCAAGCTTGGCGTTCTGGCCATGAAACAGATCTCCAAGCCGATTGCCAATCTGCTTAAAGAGCGGGCCAAAAACAGTCCCTTCTTTCGGAAGTACGTTTGCATGCCACCGGCACAGTTTTACAACTGGATGGAAGTGAAGACGAAAATGTGGGCGCTCAATCTCGGCAAACCAACCACCGTGCCCGTCTTGAACGAAGCGATGGCCATCGAGCTGGGTGCCAATTTGCTGGGTGAAATCGTCATCTTTACCATAGGTGCCGGCTTACTTCTGTTGGAGTATCAGAGGTGAGGTTGAGTAAAGATCTGCGGTGCAGCATTTCCAAAACGATGTACGCTCGATTATATCTTGCAGACAAGCACGGAAAGAGGCCATGAAGGAGGAAATGGCGTTGCAGGAGAAGCTAGAATTGCAGGCCACAATAAACGACTTGAACTTCCAATTGCAACGTTTGGATACACAGCTACGTGAAGTGGCCAGAGTAACGGCGGATCTTGGTAAGTGGTAGAATAATTCTTTCTCCCTAGAAGAGCAGTCGATTACATCATTTTATAATTATATTTTAGAATCAAAATCGTCATGGAAGCCTAAAATACTTGACGAACTGCCATTCACTTCTAAGAAAAACAAACACGAGCAACCGCTCTATATTCCTGCCACGCCAGAACGGAAGGATGCTACTAATGCTGCCAGTGGTAATAGAGGTGTTATTTCCAACGCGTTGGAGATTATAGATAATGAAGTTTTTTATAGGGTCAGCTCAGCGGACGGATCCGAAGAACACTTTGCCCAGTTCCGGCCAGGCTTAGTGACGCGTAGCTTAAATTACCTACTGAAAGTCAACAGTGGCACTACGAATACGGCCGAAAAGGAAGGATAAGGGCACGTCTTCGGTACAAGAGCGGCTGAAAGACATACTTTAGTTGTTGTAGTGTGCGTACAAGATACGCTCATCTAATTTTTTTTATTTTCTTTTCATTTGTGTTTTAATTTATAATAATTTAGCATGCATGTTAGTCATCTAGCACAATCATCACGCACCGAAACGCAATCGCAAGTATGTAAAACATGCAAGCATGAAGACGAGATGAAGCAATGTGCGATAAAGTAACAAAATCTGCTAAGAATCTGACGCGGACCAGAGCAGCGTCAGTGCATTTTATGTATAGTTACATGCCCTTGACCCACTTTTAAGTTCAATTTTTCTTAATATGCATGATGCAACTTCTCTTTTCTTAGACAAAATTCTCTTTGATGCTATATTTCATTTGTTCTGTATGAATGAGAGTAAAATAAGGATTTCAAGGCAATTTGTTAGTATTCATTTTGGACAAACGATTGTATAAACCATTCACACACGAGCTCATGCTAGTTGCAGTTATGTTTGTATCCAAAAAGATATTGTAACCCGAAGGGCCGGTGCAACATGTAAAGCATTCGTTCACATCATGCAATGTGGCCATGCAGTTTTTTCACACGTCGATTAAAACGGGTTCTGTAACTGAGGATGTAAGTGCGGAAGGATTTTTATGTGTTTTGGACAGGCTCGGTAGACGAGTGGTAGAGTCATCAGCATCCTAAAAGATTTGAAGTTGTTTGAATTCTGTTATAGGTACACCAAGCCACAAATAAGCAAGCATATAACGGATGTAGAGTTGTAGCAAATAAGTAAAGGCAGAAAGGTAGGAACAGAATCCGCTGAGCGGAGTGTAAACAGCCGCAAGGAACCTAAAAATGAAAGTATGTACATGGTTCCGTCCGGCAAAAGAAGTGAGTGCGAGAGAGAGAAAATCGAAGATAGAAGAAAAGATAAAGGCGCATTCGACAGTGGTGCGAACAGTTATCCGACCCTAGCAAAAAGTGGAAACCTCATCAACGCATAGTAGGCTGTGATGTTGATATCGTCACACCGTGTAACTTGATATTGAGTGATCATTGGTCGTTGAGAGCGGGAACAGCAAAGGAATAAATTAACAAATATCTGAATAAGTGCAACTGCGATATACTGTTCGAATTGGTTGATTTATTCACAAAAAAGACGTAATGAAGCGTGCGCGCTATGGGTAAGATAGAAAGGACTTTGCATACTACATTTTAATCATTACACTTAAAAACGAATTTAAAATAAACGCGAAAGAGAAAGACAATAACTAAGCTAAGAATCAGCCCTCTTTCTAGTATGTAATCTCCGCTAACAGTCATGCCTGCCAGTATTAGTAGGCTTGTGGGACTTGAAATGTTTATATCCTTGCTCCCTAGTTCTTCCAACGGGAGAAATAGGGCTATAGCTTTTTCCTTACGCTTGTGTGAGCGAAATTTCTTATCCCAACCGTTTTCGAGCTATCTTGGACGAATGAGACGGGTTTGGTTGTTTACGTTTCAACCGATTCGGTGGCTTTGCAGTTGATGAACCCGGTTCGTTCAGCTCTCGGTTTGTACCACCCGCCGTTTGTTCAGCACCTGGTTCGGTAGCGTTTCTGCTGCTCGTTGCCTCTTGGCTTGAAGAATCTTGGCTGGTGCTGTCATTGGCCGGTGCCTCCTCCTGCACTCGCTCATTTGCAGTTCCTGCAGTGGGTGCACTGCTACTATCGACAGTTTCATTATTGGCTTCATTATTGGTCTGTATCCGTTCTGTTGGTTCTTCGACAGCATCGGTGGAGTCAACTGACATGGTACGGGAGCTGGCTGTTGATTCTGCGGACAATGTCCTGGAGCTCGCTCCCGACTCTGCAGTCACAGCATTTCGGGCCTGCTCTTCACCCGATCGTATCTTCACGAATCGTTTCTGCGCAGACTGGATTTGTTCGATCAGTCGATGGTGCAGCAGAATTTTGTCCATACAGGCGACGCAGATAGTTTTTGGAAGTTCGTCCTCTTCATTAATCTGCAAAGCATGTGGTTACAGCAGATGAAACACTCTGTAGCAGTAAACAACGAATAGTCCCACATTAATATACCTGTATCGGAAGATAATTGTTGATTTTCTCCAGCAAGTTGTGCTCGAGACCATCAGCACCGTAGATAAAAATTACGGTGCGATTCATCTTTGAGCACAGCCTGCATATGAAACCAGTGCAGCACGCCTCCATTAAACTTCCCATGATGATGATACTATGTTCGTCAACACTGTCAGCACAATTGATCTAATCGTTGAATGCCTATTTTTCTGAGCCCTTGCAGAGTTTACCTTCAGCTACTACCCATTTGTTTTGATGTGAAAGTTGTCATCTTCCATCGTATACGCATACCGCTCTCACAAACACAACCACAAGGGGCAGTGTATAACAGTACACCGAACGTTCGTAATTAAAAATTATTGTTTGATTTCGAAAAATATCAAGCAAATCTACTAGCATTCGATTTAAATTGATTTCAATGGCATAAAGAGGAATAGAATGCATCGAACAACGGAAGTTTGGTCGCACAGAAACATTAGTTTTCTCTTTCATATTTATCCCTCAATGAGAGCGGTAGATGAATGCAAACCACCAATGTTTGAGAATTTCTCAAAATCAATTGTTTTAGAGCCGAAAGCAATAAAACTGTGTTTACTTGTTGCTCAAAATCCGTCCCAAATAAACTGTGCGAAACAACAACCATGATTCTCACCTTTTATTGGCACACCTTGGCGTAGCACAGAATTTTGACAGTGAATGTGGATGTGTGCGTGTGTTTGTGGGTGCAGAAATGACTAGCCGCCGTATAAACGTATCCCATGACACGTATTGATAATTGTCATCGCAAAACTTGGTTGAATTTTGGTGTACCGGAGTGCAGGCAGTGAGAAAATAGTGACGAAAATCCTTAAATTTACACCACAATTGCTTCGCGTTGCGCAAAAACAGGTCACACGTGCGTATCCTACCAGGTGCTCGAGGCGTATGCAATATCCTGCGTCGCGTAGTCAATCGTTACGCTCGGGAAAAGTTAGTTCTGCTCGGTCCGGATACCTCACAAACCTGCGGCGATGGCGTCGGTGTCTGAGGGAATGTCGTGTTACACGATAATAAATCCACCCGAAATTGAGCTCTACAATGAGATGCAGATCAAGCAGGACCTCGGTAAGTGACATTCAGAAACAAGAAAACAACTGACGACACATGTACTAACAAAACGTATCTCTCATCATCCTCTGCCCACACAGAGAAAGGTGAAGTGAACGTAAAGATCGAAACGATGAAAAAAGTCATCCAGCTTATGTTGCAGGGCGAGCGCTTGCCCAACCTGCTAATGACGATCATTCGCTTCGTGCTGCCGCTGCAAAATCACACCCTCAAGAAGCTGCTGCTGATTTACTGGGAAATCGTGCCGAAAACATCGGCCGATGGGAAGCTGCTGCAGGAGATGATTCTCGTGTGCGACGCCTACCGGAAGGACCTTCAGCATCCGAACGAGTTTCTGCGCGGGGCTACACTGCGCTTTCTGTGTAAGCTGAAGGAGCCGGAGCTGCTGGAACCGCTAATGCCGACCATTCGAAGCAGCCTGGAGCATCGCCATTCGTACGTGCGGCGTAACGCGGTACTGGCCATCTTTACCATCTACAAGAACTTTGACTGGTTGGTACCCGATGGGCCCGAGCTGATTGCCAACTTCCTCGACACACAGCAGGACATGTCGTGCAAGCGCAATGCATTTCTCATGCTACTGCACGCCGACCAGGAACGGGCACTGAACTATTTAGCCTCCTGTCTGGATCAGGTGAGCAGTTTCGGCGACATTCTGCAGTTGGTAATCGTCGAGCTGATCTACAAGGTGTGCCACGCAAATCCGGCCGAACGTTCGCGTTTCATTCGCTGCATCTACAACCTGCTGAACTCTTCGTCGAATGCAGTGCGGTATGAGGCGGCCGGTACGCTGGTGACGCTTTCCACTGCACCGACCGCGATCAAGGCGGCCGTCAGCTGCTACATCGATCTGATCGTGAAGGAAAGCGACAACAATGTAAAGCTGATCGTGCTCGATCGGTTGATTGCGCTGAAGGAGAACGAAAACATCGAGCGCATCATGCAAGAGCTCGTGATGGACGTGCTGCGTGTGCTGAGCGCCACCGACATTGAGGTGCGCCGCAAAACGCTCGCCCTGGCGATGGATCTGGTATCGTCGCGCAACATCGAGGAAATGGTGCTGGTGCTAAAGAAGGAGGTCTCCAAAACGCATAACATTGAGCATGAGGATACGGGCAAGTACCGGCAGCTGCTTGTGCGCACACTGCACACCTGCTGCATCAAGTTCCCGGATGTGGCGGCTGCCGTCATTCCCGTGCTGGTGGAGTTCCTGTCCGACACGAACGAGTTGGCGGCGGGCGATGTGCTGGTGTTTGTGCGAGAGGCGATCCAAAAGTTTTCCCACCTGCAGCCGCTCGTCATCGAAAAGCTGCTGGAAGCATTCCCGGCCATCAAGTCCGCTAAAATACACCGCACGACGCTGTGGATTTTGGGCGAGTATGCCAACTCGCTGAAGGACATTATGGAGGTAATTGGCGTAGTGAATCGCGCTCTCGGCGAGGTGCCGATAGTGGAAGCGGAGCAGAGTCGTCTTGCTGGCAACGACACTGGTGATGAGGAGCAAAAAACCGCCGAAACGACGGTGAACAGCAGCAACAAGGTTACCTCGGATGGCACCTACGCTACCCAGAGTGCTTTTAGCGTTGCTCCGTAAGTACTGACGACCGCGTAAATTCGCTACACGATCTCAATTTACTAACGAATGTTCCCAATTTACTCACCACAGGGTTGCCAAGAAGGTAGAACGACCGCCGCTCCGACAGTATATGATGGATGGGGACTTTTTCGTGGCGGCCACCCTAGCCGCAACGCTAACGAAACTGGCCCTGAAGTTTATTCAGCTGGAGCCGAACGAAAAGAAGCAGAACCGCCTATGCACCTGCGCTATGCTGATCATGAGCTCGATTCTACATCTCGGCAAGTCCGGCTTGCCGACGAAAGCAATCACGAACGATGACACCGACCGAATCTATCTATGTCTGAAGACGCTGACCCTGCAAACGCCCGAGATTGTGGAAATCTTCACCCAGAGCTGTAAGAACGCGCTGGCCAACATGTTGAACGCCCAGAGCGAAGAGAAGGCACAGGAAAAGAAGGACAAACAGCAGAAGAACGCAGCCAAGATCCAGCCGGATGATCCGATCGCGTTCACCCAGCTGGCGAACGGCAAGAACGATCAGCTCGGGGAGAATGTGTTTGAGCTGAGCTTAAACCAGGCGCTGGCCGGTACGAAGAGCACCGCCCTGACGGATGTGGCTTCCCCGAATAGCAAGCTAAACAAAGTGACACAGCTGACCGGGTTCTCGGATCCGGTGTACGCCGAAGCGTACGTGCACGTGAACCAGTACGACATCGTGCTGGACGTGCTGATCGTCAACCAGACGAGTGACACATTGCAGAACTGTACACTCGAGCTGGCCACGGTCGGTGATTTGAAGCTGGTCGAGAAACCGCACCCGGTCGTTCTTGCTCCCCATGATTTCTGCAACATCAAGGCGAACGTGAAGGTGTCGTCCACGGAAAATGGCATCATCTTTGGCAACATCGGTATGCGTTCAATGGGATGGTGGACAGTTTCATGTATTGGTATTGTATTGTTGTATTGTCCCTTTTTTCAGTGTACGATACAACGTTCTCGTCGAATGTGGTCGTGCTGAATACGATCCAGATCGACATCATGGACTACATTCTGCCTGCCACCTGCACGGATACAGAGTTCCGCACGATGTGGGTTGAATTTGAGTGGGAAAACAAAGTGTCGGTCAACACGACGCTCACCGATTTGCATGACTACCTGCGGTTGCTGCTCAAGTCGACCAACATGAAGTGCCTCACACCGGAGAAGGCACTTTCCGGACAGTGTGGTTTTATGGCGGCGAACATGTACGCAAGGTAAGTACGCGAAACGGATGCGCTTCTACCGCTAGCAACGTTTAACTTGTGCTCCTTGTGCTTTAAGGTCCATTTTCGGGGAGGATGCCTTGGCAAATTTGAGCATCGAGAAGCCACTGGACCGACCTGATGCTCCCGTGACTGGGCATATAAGAATACGCGCCAAGAGCCAGGTAAGAAGGCATCATTGTGCTGTAGTGGTATCCGTTGCAATAAAACTACCTTTCGATATTTGTAGGGTATGGCACTGAGCTTGGGCGATAAAATCAACCACACTCAAAAGTGTTTGCAGGAGAAATCGGTCGCCGCTTAATACTACTCCACCGCTGCAGAGCGCTCTTAGTTTGTGAGAGACTCTAGTATTCTTTCCCCACGCATGTGCGAAGAAGGGGTAGCTTCAGAACAGAACAGCTAACCGTCTTGCGGGCATTCAAGGCCGAAACATTTCAATTAAAACAACACACACACACCCCAGATGCACCCACAACAGACCCACAACTGATACGGCGAGGGAATATGCTTGGTTAGTTGTATTGCACTCCTTTGTTTTGTTTTCCATATGACACCCGGGAGTTGCACCTGTGGCCACTGCGTGGGGGTAAGAGCAGGTATCGAGTCTCCATTCCTATATTTTATCTTTATTTTCTTTTAAAATAGTAACAGTTATCTATTCGTGCACCTATTCGTAACGGAAGGAAAGGTTCCGGCATGAATTCTATCGCAAAATAAATAAGAAAAATCTGTTTATCCATTCACACGCTGCTGCAGAGGTGCGTTCCATCAACATGGGATAGAGAAATGAGAACTTTTTATTTTTCGGTGCATGACGGGCGCAGCATAATGCATGCGCTTATTCAATATTGCATTTGTACATACACCGGTAATTTCAATTTGCGACACACGCTGCCACGTATGTACCACGTTTGTGCACACGTTGACGTTCTCGTTGGTAACCATGGTGATGTGCAATAACAAAACGAGCGTGGGCTTTGCGTTTATCATACACATCGCTTTATCAGTGGCTAGGATGAAAAGAAATGGAAATTCCACCCCGAAAGTGACCGATTACGCTGGTAAATATCACTATCAGGACGTTGGGCCTAATCAGTAAAACCAAAAATATATCGGGTTCCGGTTTCGTTCCCTCCAGAGGAAGAAGTAATCGCTCACCTGTCGGTACAGTTGCTAATTCACATCAATGTTTACTTTTACTGGGTTTGGCTGGTGGCCGCCCTAGTGTCCATACATTACGAGGTAAGTAAAATGCATAAAATAATGCGCTTTAGTACCATTGCTTAACCTCCATTGCTTCCGCAGTTTAGCAACACAAGCGAAATAGAGAAAACGCTGTCCATCCTTTCGTTAGTGGTTGCGATACCGTTGGAAGTCTTTCGTCTGTACCTTGGCCACACCGGAAACCTGATGAGCGCGGTAAGTTCCTGGTACGTTGTTCTTTCAAACGGTGGCTTTGTATTAATACGCTGTTCTTCCGTCTCTTTGCAGATACCCAGTTTTGCTGGATTTTTGATACTGTCCACACTTATTCAGCTACCATTGCAGATCTATCTGCTGCTCGCAACACACACCGTTAGTCATTTGGCAGCAACCGTAATACAATCTATTATGATCGGTTTGCTAACCCTGCAGATTGTGGTCGGGGTGCCGGCGATGCGCAAGATATCCGCGTTTCGCAGGAAACAATTCCAAATGCAACGGTGGCAGTACGTGGGCAAGCGAACTGACGATACGAAAGAAACGAAGGAGGAACGGTGAACGAACGAGATTTGTGATAATAGAACATTTTCACACATCGAGGTATAGAAATTAGAGCTCATTTATATTAATCGGAATGCACTAGACGACTCTAAGCTTTGTAGGTTCTGTGTAAGTCGTGTTTTGTGTAGAATTCATTTAGATGCTTCAAGTTTGCGCGAAACAGCACCAAAAAATCTTCCAGTGCCTTCAAATTGTCCATGTTGGAGTCGGATGGTCCAAGAAGCGATGACCTCGTCGGTAGAAATGAGTGAAGCAACTGAAAGGACGATAATTTTACCAGTTTGAACAAGGTGCACGCTCTTTGTAGGGCTTCAGTTTAACGATAGCGGGAAACATGATCTGTGACATGCGGGACAGGAGTGAAACATATGAAATATGCTTACCTGAAACGCTTTCTGTGCCAGAAAGCCATGATATGGCAGCAAACATTCCTCGTACGCCTTTTTAAGGTGCGGCTTCACCTGTTCGCTGCGCGTCTCGTCTTCGAGCAGGTTGCGAAAGAATTGCTCCATCATTTCAAACGCTCTGCAAAGTGTGAAGAGGAACCAGAACACATACGTTAATGCACTGTATAGGGAGAACTGTTAAGCGCCATGTACCTTTTCAGCCACAGCAAACCGTCCGTTACTATGTCGAAGGGATTATCGTTCCCATCCTTGTCCTTCAGAATTAAGTCCTCCAAGTACTTGAACAGCGACTCGTTCTGCTTGTATTTGTTCGTTATTTTCTGCAAAGTTATGCACAAAAAGAAATTGTTACACATCTGCAACATGCACTCCAAACGCAGTGCCAAGCACATACCTGCACGTTTTGGCGCATATCTTTCACGATGGGCGAGAATAGTTTACCGAAACATGCTGCGAGGGTGATAGATAACATATCATGAGATCGGGAAACTGGTCGGACAGTTTTCCACACCCTTTACATACCAATGGCATCAATGATTTGATTGGACGACTCGAGGAAGTGTTCAGTTTCGATTTTAAAATTGTTATTCTCATCGATCACCGGGAATGGCTTCAGCTGACGAAACTGGATCTTGGCGTCGCAGACTACCGCCGTGCTGTCGTTGTCCGTACTTTCCTCACTCATCGTGTGCGACTTGATGCCTGGTGGGAGGTCGAATGGTGTCTAATTCGTCCAAATGCCGGCACTCTAACCACTGTTAACTGGTTTCCCCGTTATGAATCGTGGCGTTCGATCGTCTGACGGCAGTCGCTGGTCGAATGTGACTGGGCATGGCACTTGTAATCTTATCTACCGAGCAGCGATGCTAATGTTTATCATCGTCCATCAGTAGCCCCGGCCAGAGAGAGGGAGAGCCCACAGCTTACCTTATCGCTTAGTCGTCTGCACGGCACAACAAGGATGGATGGCGTGGTGAGGTTTAGTCCTTCGGATATTCTATGTATCTAAAAGGGAAAAAAGACGTACCCAAAGATCGAATGTTTAGTAATATGACGAACACGAGATAAGGCACTAATCTATATGATTTTCAAACGGAGTGAGTGTGCGGCGCGAAAGGAAAAAAAAAACAAAAGGTAATGTAGCCTAGCCGGCGACCATCGAGCGTTTTCATGAATGTTATCCAAAGCAATAATTTAAAATTGCTCACGTATCAGTTAATCTACGGGGGCTGCCGACTACAATCTTGGAACAATTTACAGTCATCATTATTTTAAAATGTACTGATTTGAAACCGCGATTCCGATTCTATTTAATCATTCATCATTCGATAATGGAATGGCCAGAGTTTTATTTTACTATATGTTCTTTTTTCTGCCGTATAGCTGAGACACATTTTTGGCTTCATTTGTTCCTAGACTAGACTAGTTGTGCTTGATTAATACTGCATAGGTCCACCTTTAGAATGTTTCCAGTGGCATCCATTGCGAACATCGTTAGGTCGGTCAGACATGCTAGCTTGGGAAGTGTGAACGTGCCCACCGGTCGCTGTGGCTGTCCCTCCCGGAAGGTCCAACATTTTCGCATCATACCATTCTCGGTGGTGCGTAGTTCCACTAGAACGATGCTCGAGCCGCTGCATGTGACCGTTCTGGTGGTGTTATCAAAATTCATTGACCCACCAACCAACCGCTTTCCATGGTTGAACCACCGATGATAGCTGAGCGTTAGTGCACTTGTGGGCGCAAAAAAGACACCATCGTTTTGCTTCGCATCCAGTCGCTGTCGCAACACGTCGCCGGGCCGTTTCAGCTGCGTAAGCCTTCCCGCCAAACCGCGTGGTTTAGTTTCGATGAGACGTTTCGGTCCAACGTGCGTAGCCTGCTGCGCTGTCCCGACAAACACATTATCGATGGCATCAAACCCATCGCCCATGATGGAACCGTCCGGAGTGTGGCCGAGATCGAACGTGTGGCCCATCTCGTGACAAACCGAGCCAAGCGTTGTGGCAAAGCATCCACCATACCTAAAACGAGGGCGGAAAATGCAGTTCCACTTATAGCATCCAGTAACGGGCTGTTCCAAAAGGTCATTTACGTGCGTCTATAGTTGCTGTCATCCAGCAGTTTATCACAATCCACTGGTTGCGGGCTTAACAATGCATCACAAACCGCCTGAAGGGATGAGGGCCACGTGTACAGACAGCCAGTGCCGAATAGCGCCAGCCCGCCACCACCGAGAGCAGCATGGCCGGTCGTTTTCTTCCGGATGTTTTCGTACGAAAAGTCACCATCGGTAATGCCGTCGAAGTGCGTACTGCTCAGAAAGCCCACCACCTTTACCCGGCCCATGTCGTAGTGCTTGCCCTGCACCAGCTCCGTTGCGAAGTGGCGCCAAAGCTCGTCTTCCCGCATGGTGGCAGATTTTTCCCATTCCAGCTCACTATAGAACGGCCGACAGGGAGCGCCAAGATCGAACGTTTTACGACCAAACCCATGCTCGGCCAGCTTTTCCGCATACAGACACTGGAGCAGCTCGATGGCAAGCGTGATTTTCCGACAGGCATGTTCACTGTCGTTCGTGGAATCGTTTTCATTCGACTGATAACGACCGCTATGTCCTTTGCAGACAATGTACACTGGAGCAACGGTAAACTGACTTTCGGGAGCGGTGTAGATTAAGCTTACACATGCTTTCGAACTACAATACTGCACTTCGTACTGATTTTCGCCAGGAAAGAGACGTAACAGTACACGAAACTTGCGAGTGCTCTGCTGACGCTCGCCTTCACCACCGGTGTCCTTCTCCAGTGCGACTGAAAATGGTACGAGATCGCATTTGTTCGCTACAACTTGAAACTTTCCGCTGAGACATGTGTTTGCTAGTTCCCCTTTCAGCAAAACGATGGAATACTGAAACACTTCACCTTTCTGTACGTTTTTTAATTGAACATTATGCTCTAGCTCGCACATTTCATGGTTTTACAGCTGAACTCACAGGCTTGCCTGGCACGTGTGCCAAAACTTTTGTTTACACGGTCCACACATGACGTCATCGGCGTCAAACAGCTGATATACGCAAGGTGTTCGCGGTAGCTATACAAAGGGTGTGCTTTGTGCAATTTCTCTGTTGAACATACTTTACTTCATTCCGTTCAAGAAGATATATTTAGAACTTTACAAAGCACTGTTTTTCCCCTTTTTGTAGCCTTTTCGATATGGTTTGTTTCACCGCAGATTCTACGTTGCCCAAGGTTGCTCTAGCAGACGTCAAATGTGTCGTCGTCACAAGGGCCTTTTGTTTTGAATCTTCCATCACACAGAAAAGAAACATGAGCCGATAGAGAAACACACTCGCGCTCAGTGAATAATTCCCGTAGGGTGAAACGTGTACCACCAAGTATAGGATCTTTGGAACAAAATAATGTTCAACGCAGCGAACGGATAAGCAATTCAAAGGCTTGTTGTATTTTTCTCGCTTGACGCTTGAGGCTATCTCTATCGCCGGAAACGCGGTCCCATCATGAATCTGGGCAGATCGATACGCATCAATAAGTGTGGCGTCGTCATACTGGGACTGTTGTTTATGTGCATTCTGTACTATCTCTGGAGCAGCAACAGTGCCAATGGAGCTACCTATGCGTTCAGCAAAAATCCGAACGAAATCAATTTACGCAAGCTGCTGATCGGTTCGATACAGGCCGCCCAGCACGGAGGCTTCGAGGTGGTAGCCGTCTCGAAGTCGCGCGACCTGCACGAGCAAAGCAAGGGCAAAACGAAGGAAGGCGCCAACAATCCGGTCACCGATGCCGATTACCGATCAAACTGTGTGATGAAGAACGGACTGTTGCGAATCTTTCCCAAGCTGAAGGTTATCTCCGAGGAGGACGATCGGCAGGAGCAGTGTGCGGATGTGCAGCTGTTCGATCTCGATCCTACTGTACTGCCCGAGGGTGTCACCGTGCCGGACGAACGGGTTAACATCGACGAGGTGGATGTGTGGATAGATCCACTAGATGCCACGCAGGAATACACTGGTAAGCTTTTTCTTACATTTGTGAAAAGAAATTGTTACCAGAGTTATCGTATCGTTTTAGAGCGATTGCACGAGTACGTTACCACGATGGTGTGTGTGGCGGTGAAGGGCATTCCTACCATTGGCATCATTCACAATCCCTTCACAATGAAGACGGTCTGGGCATGGCGGGATAAGGCACTGCCTGAGTCACTCGTCAATCTAAAGCACGATTCAGACGTGAAGCACCCTACGATTATCGTGTCCCGATCGCACGCCGGTGCAGTAAAGGAACAGTCGAAGCAAATATTCGGTGAAAATGCACAAGTAATAACGGCCGGCGGAGCTGGTGAGTTACGCAAAGCGTGCTTCGTAAGGCAGTTTATCCTATAGTTCCTTCTCCCCTATTAATTTTAGGTTTCAAAGTGCTCCAGGTGATACAGAACAACGCCACTGCGTATCTGCACACGACGCACATAAAGAAGTGGGACATCTGTGCCGGCGATGCCATACTGGGCGCGATCGGGGGCAAGATGAGCGATTTGCACAATGAAAACATCGTGTACCATCGGGATACACCGGCGCTCAACCCGAATGGGTTGCTAGCAGCAGCCCTGTCGTCGACGCACGAGGCGTACATAAAGCGAATAGTGGAAAGCAAGCGTTTTGTACGGTAGGCACACAATGCGACGCAATTGCTAAACATATCGTCGACTATTACGAGGGTATGTTTATGGAAGCAAATCATGGAAGCGGTAAAGTGAAACAGTTGTCCTTCCTGTTTTCCATCATTGCACACATCACGATAAAGCGATGCTGCTTTCAATTCACCACTGCAGGAGCACAGTCCTCCGCTTTTCCAGTATTTGATCTCAACTTCAAATCGAATACGCGTCGACCACAGACTAGAAGCTGGATGCATAAGGTTACTTTCATTAGGTTTTTGATTAGAAGGTCAAAGGATTGACAAAGTTCCATACTATGAAATAAAAGCATCGGTAGTGTAACATTTGATATAGGCAAAATGGTCACATTCGATTCGTTTTATGTAGGATGACGCATCGGTACACTTGCGGCGACGCAGAGCGTTACATGGCGTTACGTTGCGTTATGTCAGTGTTTCTCAAGCAACACGTGTTCAGCGCTGGTAGATTTGTCGATTTGAATTTTTAAGACAATCGAATATTCTTTTTTAATGTTCATTTTAACAGTGCTAAGATACTTAAACATAGAAACAGCATCACTTGGCTCGTGTTAATGCATTGGCATAAGAGTGACTAGAGAGTGGGTGGGAGAGTGGTTCCACGATCCTGTTTCGAAGCCTGGCTTCGACAATACTGAACATCAGCCTGGCTCATCGTGACAGCCGATCAATTACCGTTACGATCCAGCTAGCATACTCGCTAACCCTTGTGTAAATGCCAGGAAATCCGGGACGGGCACACCCGATGCCCGTCGAAACGATCCCAATTAGCACGTTGTCGCTCGTTACCAGCGGGCCGCCTGAGTCGGCCCAGCACGCATCGACACCGCCCGTTCCCTTGCCCGCACACAGCTGCGTACGAGCTATCGTTCTGGAGCGATTGCCCCGCGCGTACATGCTTTCGCACTCCTCGTTCCGGAACACATCCACCACGGCCCGCTGCAACGTGTCCGCCTTATCGCCAAGGTTGCGGTTTTCCTGCTGCCAGCCCCAACCGGCCACAACCGCCGTCTGTCCCTCGACGCGCGCCGAACCATCCGTACCGCTTGACAGACAGATCGGTCGTACGGATGGTGTAAAGTCGATGCGTCTGGCAAGCTCCAGCAAAGCTATGTCGTTCGACGGTTTGTTGCACACGTAACCGGGATGGGGCACGATCGTTCGAATGCCCACCTCATACGCCCGATCAGCAACTGGGTCCGCGTCAATCTGATTGCCACTGAACTCAGACCTTCGGTAGAGGCCAAGCACTGCCTGGATCTGGTTCGCACGTACCACCTTATTAACGCCACTGGAATTGAAGGACAACATTATGATACCAAGCGGTTAGAGATTGTTCAGAAGGGAATGGACACTGCCATCAGGAACTGATCATTCATACTCACCTGCACACACAGTGTCCCGCGGTGAGGAGCCACCGTTCGTTGACGATCGACGCTCCACAGAAGTGGCCGCCCCGCTTAGTTAGGCTAGCGATGTACGTGATTTGGCCACGGTTCGAGTTCACTCCACCAACGATCCGTTGCTGCTGTCTACCACATGGTACGGATGATACTAAGTTTTCCCACCCGAAGAAACACAGCACAATTAGAATGAAAAAAAAAAAACGTCAACACCTATCACACGGGTAGGTACCACTTACGACTTATCTGCCCTTCGATGGTCGTCAGCTGGTTGAGGGTCAACACAACCGACGCAGCGCACCACCACCAACGGTTCCTTACTAGCAGCAACGGCAGCAGCAGCAGCATGGTAGAAGCAGGATACTCTTACAAATTTGATCGAAGAACCGATGAAGGGAAAATAGATTCTTCCAAAAAAAATCCTGAGTGAGCTCCCCTTCCGTGTGCGTGCGGTATGCTGCGCAGCCAACAACGAACTCGCCATTGTTGTTCTTCCGCAAGCACGCTTTATACACGGGCAGGAGAGTTTTGGCGCAACAGAAAAAACAGTACAGCGCGCCAATAGTTTCTTCTCTCGCGCATTCGAATCTTCCGCGCGCAAACCGGCGGCATTGTTTATCTCCGTACGCATGGGCGCAAACCAGACACCATGTGCGCGTAGTTCCGAATGCGTACCGTACCGAGAGCAAAAACAGCCGCGCTCAGAGAACAAACGCGGCGCTGTCACCTTCGCCGGTGTCAACGCATGATTAGTAGCGTTGCTGGGCGACCAGGTAGAGAGCGTGTGCGAGAGCCGCGGCAGCATGCTTTGCTCAACGTAGCACGTGTTTTGCAGGGTTTGTGTGTTCGAGCCGCTCGCTGTCACTCGCCCTAACACTCGCACTGGGAGGTGTGGGTATTGCAGTTGCACCTTACCCATGCACCGCGGATCGTAATCAGCGGAAGTTGCATTGCAAACGCTCGCGCGAGGGTTACTCCCTGTGCGCTGTGTTCTGTGTACAAATCGCGAAATAGTTGAAGGTTTCTTATCGGTTACACCCCGTTCAAACCACGGTGCGGATGGCATTAGATACAATCAGTCGTTCAATCCCTAATCTTGTTACGGTGTGCATTGGTAGGTGTTTAATGAAACCCCGTCACCGGTTGTCCCTCACCGTGCAACCAGCTAAGGTCAGCTAAGCGCCGAAAAACCAGCTAACCATGTGCTGCCGGTGATTTACCGAAAATCCAAACACGGAACGACGAGTGGCGCAGCAGTTCAACCAACTTGTTTGACGTTCAATTTACAGGTGCAGCAGCATGTGGTACACCCGACTGACCGTCCTCGGTGTCGTTGACATCTTAAAAAGTTTGTGTTTGCCAGAGACATCTTGCGTTGATGCCGAAAGTGAATAGCGAGGGCTTTAGGTGCAAGGTGCACCGCATTAGGTGAACAGGTGGAGAGTTTTTGCAGGGAAACTCAATTTTCCACTTGTTTCGTGAACGGCAACTTAACACAGACCAAACATCCTCATAAGCATACATATCCTTCGATGTTTATCGCCACTTCCATGCGTGTATCGTGCAAACAGCCCATTTCAGCATCAGCACAATTCGCAATAGAAATACCCTCACCTTTCCCGCCTTCGAACAAATTGATACCTTCGATTGTCGCTTGAAGTACAATAAATTGAGAAATATTCCAAAACACTACCAGAAGCTGTATTGATGACTTAATGTACCGCCATCCGTTGCCTAGAGCTGCCAAGCTTCCACCTGAGTCGATCAAATGGGCAAACAATTTCAAGTGTAAGGTCTCCCACGATGGCACCTTGTCGCGGTCGTGGCCACGGTAAATACGTCTGTCTTTCTTAATTGCTTTCGTTGATCAGCGCATCTATTCCACAATATCCCATCGCTATGCGCACGCTATTTTCACAAAGACAAGCTATTTCTTCCCCTTTCCGATGGTTTACATCCTCCAGCAGAATGACGCTCACAACTCGAGAGCACATTGAACTCGCGCGATCGCCTACCCCGCCGGGATCGATCGTTTAGCGTGCCATGCGGAAGGTATGTCAATTCTGCGCTGCCTCATTTGTCTCGCCTGTATGCACGTGACTGCAGCCCGTTGCCGTGGCAACGTTGTAACCACCGCAAACCCCTTTTTACTGTTGTATGTAGTCACGTGTGCGCTTCTTTTGCGCTGACGGCTGCCGAGTGCACCGAACTCGTACTGCACACCCCAAAACCCCAACGAAACTGACGACTACGGGACACCCCCCCTCCTCCCCCGGGTGTGGTGTGAGGAGGGGAGATATGAATTTATTATTTCACAATTTGTCACCCCATCACCATCGCAGCGGCGCGCGAGATTGGGCGTTTGTTCGCGCGCACTATCGCGTGCGCCGTTCGTGCGCGGAAGTTCAAGGTTGTCGTACGGCGACGTTCGGTGCATTGACATACCGTTTGCGCCTTAGAACTCACCACGGTGGGGGTGTTGGTGAAGCGTATGCGAATGTCTCATTTCTTCCTCAAAAAAAAAGCTACCTTCCCCCCCCCCGCTCCAAGATAAGCAGCCCTTTCCTGCCGGACGCTTCAGCTAGCAGCTAGCGAGCTAGCTCCAAAGTGGTCCCGCGCTTCAGAGGCGACCAGGTGTAAAATATGCTCCGGAAGGAAATAATACAAACAGAGCGAACGCAAACCACTCATCGCACCCTTTTGTTGAATTTATGCAGTGCTTTTACATACAAAGAGAGAAAGACAGGCTCAGCGGCTTCACTGCTGCTGCTGCTGGTACGCCTTTTTCTCACTGAAGCTGACTCATTTCAATTCTGTCAACTTTTTTGAGCCGTCAAAAATCGTCCGCCACATAACGGGGCCCGTGGACCGGTGCACGTGAGCTGCAATTGAAATGCAAATAAGGGATATTTATGCAGCTAAATGAGCGGGTTATCAGTAACGATGGGCGGATGAGGCAGTGTCGTTCCAACGAAACTACAAGCAGTTGCAACCGGTCGGTGCCGTTACTATTCAAATTCGTTGATCGGCGATTGAGTGAGTGATGCTTGCAGTCGGAAACAAAGGAGAAAATGCTGTTAGACACGATCGAGCAGTGTGCAACAGACCGATCAAGTCCTTGGAGACAAAGTGGCCTGTGTGCTGAAGTGTAATAATTCGCAGAAGGAATTAACTCATTCTAGACGCTAGAAACGCATAAAGGATAACAAATACTAGAAGAGTAATCGAGACTATGCGCAACGCACGCAGATATTGGGTCCATTATAATCATTTTATTTTTACAGGATACTTGAAATACATTTTTAAAAAGTATTAACCGTAATACAGTTTCAATTAATCTGCAGCTAGTTTATACGCATTTGGATGTTGTTGTTTTTTTTTGTTTGCTCTTCTTTGTTCACTTGTTGGATTATTAATTTTGAATTAGTGTTCTGTTATTTGGGTTTTGGAAATTGGTTGCTTTTACCATTGTTTTTTTTTTCTTTATACGAAATGTACCAAAAGAAAGCATTTTGCTTGATACCTTTGCTCAATCGGTTCTTTTTGCTTCCCTTTTCTGTCCCATCGTCACGCTCTGCCCTTCCCCGCTCCTTATCAGTAAATGCGTAATTTTGTAAAAATGTGTTTGTTTTTGTGTGTTGTGAATGAGTAGTAGAAGTGTGAAAAGTGTTTTTGTTGTGAGTGCAGGCGAGTGAAGAACAAAAAGCGAACTAATTTTTTCCGGGCGGCATTGTTAGACGTTTGCGTGTGTGTTTAACAGGGATAATCCCTGGTACAAGGGGTGACTAAAAACAGGGACATTCGGGCCAACCCTTCAATAAAGGTCTAATGATCATTGGGATGATTTTGTCGGTACGTTTTGTGGTCGGATTTTTTGTGCGAAACTCGCACAAAAATCCGCACCCATGCGTATGTACAAACCAGTTTCGCCACGCCAGTGAGAAAACTGATGGCAATAAATATTTGCAAAACAACAAGAACCTAATTGTTGCTGCCTTATTCATACTACAAATATCTGGATAGGGTGTGTATGTGTGTACATGCTAAACTAGCGGGAGCTCTCGGGAAACATATATTTAAAACGAAATAACAAGCTGTTTTATATGCCACATTCAATGTGCATCGCATGTGTGTTTGTGTTTTTGTGTGTCATAGTGATAGTAGTGATGTCCTTTGTTTCTTTTGGCCGTTAATCTTACCCACTTTCACTCTCTCTCTCTCTCTCTCTCTCTCTCTTTCTCTCCTGTTCGCTTGTAGCTAGTTTTCTCCGGGTGCGCGCGAGAAACACTTTCATGGAGACGCATGGTCGAATGATAATGCAACACACACACGCACGCACGCACGACAACATTAACGACAACAACACGCAGAACCGTACGGAGATGGATAAATTGCTAATGCAGAAAAACGGAGCTTTCAAAGTACAGCGGAATGAACGCAAGTGTACAACAACATTGTTGACGCAAAAGACAACGCATGAACCGTTTTGTGTGTAGACTGTGTGTACACCCAACAGTGCGCCATGACCTGCGGCACACACACACACTCACCACCTTTTGAAGGGCATATCTCACAGTTGGTTTTGTTGTTGTTGCTTTTGTTTAATGCATTCCATTCAAGAGATTTTCTTTAGCAAATAATCAACAATTGATGTTGTCCGCACAGCCAGCACAACGCACAACACACATGGCCAAGGATGCCAAGAATCGCCGGCACTGCGGTTCAGGTTCAACGCTGTTGCTGTGTTTCCGTTGCGAATTTTGCAGCATGTTCAGTGTTTGTTCATGTACGTGTAAATGTATGTGTCTGTATGTATGTGTATATATATTCTATTTACAAATTTTCGAATTCATTTACGCTAAGAGTAATTTTTTGTTTGTAGCCAAACTTAACTAGATAACATTTCGTAAACTTTTGCTTTTGCTTTCGCACCATCTTCTCGTTTTTCATCATCATACGCTTATGAATGTTTTTTGTGTTTGCCACCATTTCATGTTCTGTTCTTTCGCCTTCTTTCCACCCGGTGTGTTTTTCGCCGTTCTCTGTTTCTTTTCATTGCCGAAATGTTTTGCTTCGGGATGCGAATGCGCATGAAAAAGGATGTTCAATTCGCCTTCGCTTCAGTGGCTTTGGAAGTGTAAAGATGGTAAAGTTTGAGTGTATGAGTGAGTTTTGGTGTACACTTGTGTTGGCGCGTAAAGAAAAGTGAAGAAAAGCACTGCACAGAAACGAAAAACGAGAAACGAGTTTTGCGTTGCTTAGCTACAGGCTAGATGTTTTTCCTTCTTACTATCCCCTGCTAGTTGCTGCTGCGGCTGCTGCTATTATATTAGCAATAGTGACTGATGTGCTTAGTAATTACTTATTTGCTCAGAATTAATGGCAATACTTTTGGAGTTTTGTCTTTTTTCCTTTTAATTGTATTATACACACGTAGAGCATTTTTGTTTTGTTTTAAAAAGACAACAAGAGATGGTATGAGTTTTTGTTTTGCTAGTGTTTTGGATTGGGGTTTTGCTATACTTTGCCCTATACTTTGCTTCGGTTCGCCAATCATAGGAAGGATATCAATTGCTAGGGTAGCTTAAGAGACAGAGAGATGCTTATTACTTGTAGCGGTTGTTTTAGTGTTGTTTCTTGTAAGTTTTGTCGTGCCACCTTTGTCATCCTGTTCGTTTTCAGGTTCACTCAATGTCCCATCGCAACACCACCCGTCCCATTCAAATGCCTTTTATGTTTTTTTTTTCCCTGAAGGGAGGCAGAGAGCCAACACACTTCATTCACCATTTACGATGTGGAAATTGTGTAACTCATTTAGCTAGAATTTATGTTTCCTGCTATCTCAAAAGTTTAAGGATAGGTACGATCACACGATCACATAATACTCGCAATCGTCCTACTACAACAACGGTTCAACAAATAGGACCATCAACAGATACCATCACGGAATTTAGCGGGACCTCACCATTGATAGCACCGTGCGTCTCTCTCTCTCTCCCTCTCTCAACAGGCTGGTCTGTATGGCTTACGGTAATGGATGGATGGAAGATTGAAGACTTTTTCCAGGGAAGGTGTAATGATGCTAGTGGAAGTAGTTGTCGATACAGAGGAAACATGATTTTGTGGAAAATGCAGTGGAAGAGAAGATCCTGAATTTACGTCTCAAGCGGTAACCGTTGCGGATGTTCCATCGATGATGGCACGTGGTGATTTCCTTCGCTTCATTTGCGCTTGCGTCACTAAATAATGTAAGTGACGCAGTATTCTAAGCGTAATTCGTTTTAGAATACTCTCATCAACAGAAACACACCTTTCACGCCCCTGTTACCAAAACTGTGCTTTGTCCATTAGTCAGCTGAAGTGAGGCGTAGTCTTCCTTTTTCCATTCCGTTCTAGTCTATGGAATGTTTGCATCCCATCTTTCATCATCCATTCAATATTTTGCTATGTTGGGTAAAACAAACGTGCCTGACGTTCACTGCCTTCTAGCATCCAGCAGTTACTATGCTTTTACATTCGATTGCTTCATAATTCCTTCTAGCTCTCATCACGAACTTTTTCCCCCACGTCTGCTTCTGCGTTTTGCTTCCTCTCTCCCTCTTGTATGTATTGTATTATCACAATTGTTTATTATTGCTGATGAATCTATTCAATCAACGTCGTTTGTTCAAACGTAATAATGAGTGTATATACTTGAACGCGTGTGTCCTCAGTGTTGTTCAGTAGTGTCCAGTGTCGCGCGCTGTCTCTCGTTAAGCCCAGACGAATTGGTATATGATAAAGTTTCTTCTTTTTTCTTCCCTTCTCGTTCCCTTCCCATCTCTCTCTCTCTCTCTCCCTCTCTCTCTCTCCCTCTCTCTTCCTTTCAATCATCTAATCATTACTGGACTGCTTTTTCCTTCTGTATATAGCCTTGAATTAATAGCTTTTTGTTTGCTTTGTTCCTTCATTTAATTATTCGAACTTTACTGATCGGTGAGATACCTCAATATAATATTGCAATCTTTTTTATCATCGTTCACAATTCGCACACCTAGCCACGCATAACGCAAGCGCAGGTGGAGCGTTGCTGTTACGCGATCCGCTTATTATATTAGCTTTTGCTTTGGGATACAATTCACTTCGGTGTTTAGTTTTGCTAGATTTATATTTTCCTTCCATTTTCATCTTGCTACTGTCTCTCTTTTTTCTCTTCTTTTTCCTTCTTCAATGCATAGTGCGTGTCTGTGTCTAATACTTCTGTTTTGTGTATGTGTTCTGTTTCTCTGTCTTACTTCTGCTCGCTTGATATGATATAAACGCGCTCATTGCACATTTACTCGCTCTTTTTGTTGCTAAGTAAATAATGTATCATTAATAATGTATAATAAGTTTGTATATTTATATTTATTATTAAAGTACGCATTGCCCTTTAACGTTTAGTAAGTTCATTTGCCCTCTGTTATACTATTCTGACTTTTTTTTTGCGTGGCTGGGTTTCTGTTCTGTCCTATGCTTTGCAGCTGCTTCCCACTAGCACACACGCAGTGCTCGTGTAGCTTTGAGATATTTTCTGTGAGTTTTGTTTTTCTTGCCTATTACTTGTTTCATTGAGATTGAAGCTGTGTATTGAGCTAAAAATTGCTTGCAAACTAGACCCGAACCAGTGTGCCCCAGGAAAATAAACTTCCCTTTTTTAATGCATGTTTCTTCTGTTTTCATTGGGCAGAGACGAGGGGTGGCGGTAGTTAAATAACGCTACACAACCACCCACCGTTGACCATTGCTTCGGTTATTGAAAAACGAGTCCCGTGCTTCGTCGGGTCCTTGTTAGATGGGGTTGAGATTACTTTGCGCATTAATTGTCTGTGGTTTGCTCGAACTCTAGTACACTGTGTGCTGGGAACTACGTTACAAGATTGATCGGACAATTGGTGGCCAGCTACAGCCAAAGTCTCTAGAATAGTCAAATGCATATGGTTTGCAATGAGAGAACGCTTTCAAAAATAAGCTACCCAACTATATGATCAAATTGAACGGAGCAAAGTAAATTGCATACTTTTGCTACTTTTAACGTCCATCGATGGCTGGGAGGTAAGCCTCGTTCCTCATTCCTAGCGAACCGACTGGTTAACAGAAAGCGAACTACTGACCGTAAGCAAATGCACACTTACTTTTACTATGAAACACTATTTAATGGAAGCAGTATGCTCACGAGTTAACAAACGGGTTAAAAACTCTATGTTCTCGTAGCGTTTTGGTGCTACAGAGAAACAAATAGGTTAGAGACACGAAGAAGGGGAGAGAGAGAGAGAGAGAGTATATTAGTACCGTGAACTGTTTTCTTCAGTTCTCACAAATAGCTTTTGCCAATACGATTCTCCCACACGTTTGTTCGGGCTTTCATCCAAAATTGCACCTCCAAACTCGTGTTGCATCTCCAAACTCGTGTTGCATCTCCACGTCAAGCGATTTGTTCGATGCATATCACCTCAGAATACGGTGCTTGCTCTGTCTCGGTGGGAAGAAAAAGGGAACCACTTAACCAGCGCAGTTCCGGCAACCAAAGAGAAGAGAAGAAATCGAATCCAACACTGGACGAAAACATTGGGGGAAAAGATTTTTATCCTATCCTACTGTTTCAGCTAAAAGCCTGCTAAAAACGTATGCCGCGACGGACGAAACAAGCATTATTAACTATTTGTGTCCGTTGCCAACGGCGCACATCAGGATTCACGCTCTGCGCGATCATCGATTCATCGTGTACTTTCCTCTCCTCCTTCAACAACGAGTTAAAAAACGCCCGAAAGTAGAAAGCAGTGGAACGAAAGGACAGGATACGTTGGTCCCGGTAGCCTATAGAAGTGGGAACTCAATTTTCAACGTCTTACACAGATGGGGAGCGGGCTGTGTTTGTATCTCTCAAAGGAATCTAAACGCAAATGCTGCACAACCTAATGAAACCTAAGAGTATCGTTGTAATATTTTCACCGCTCCACAAATGCTTTGCTTTGCTGCTTCCCGTGCGAGCCCCATTTTGTCCTGCGTTTCGCTGTTTTGTAATGAATGTAATGCTGAGGAGAGTATGTGCGTGTAAAACTCACGCGCGTGATCGTTCTGCGTTTCGCCTCTGTTTTCGCTAAATGCTCAATTGTCCTTGCTTAAGCCTAGAGAGCGCTTGACTTACACATTAATCAGCAAGCAGGTGACGGTGATTGACACATTCCTTATTTTGATTACTGTCCACCGCGCTTCGTCCTCGCTCATTTTTAAATGCGAAGCAGTCTAACGTGTTTTCTTTCCCACCTTTCATGGGTGCACCTATCTCCCACTGTCTGTGTTTGTATGTGTACGCCAGTTTGTGGAAAAAAATCAATCGTAGGTGGATTTTGCGATTGTTGGTTTTTGCTTTAACCCTTCGTCCACTTGCTATAACAGCTGTCGAGAGCGCACATTCACCCTTCGGGAAACCAAAACAAACCAAACAAAAATCATACACTGCCTCAATTGCAATCGGATCATCGTCTTCAGCATGCTGTATCGTCCCCGGATATCTGTCGTCAGTGGCCTCCCAACAGCACTGTACCCTCCTTTCTCTCGGCACCGTTACTGATCTCAGCGATAGGGTGTGTAGTGTAACAGCTTATTTCAGCAGATCGTGAGCTCGTTCGTTAGCCGCTGCTATCCTGGTGGCGTTGGAATCTCCCTGCGGAAGTTGATAGCAGACAGGGTAAGATCATTCACGCACGGGTCGGTCGGTTTGGTTCGATTGAGTCAATTAGGATTAGCAAATAGAGTTTATTGTTCGGTGTGTGGTAAAAAAGTGGAAGTAAGGTGAGGTATTCGAAAAATCAATTCGTTCAATATTCTCGACTAGCTTTGCAGGTAGCGCTATTGCACAATCAAAGTTACGAGGGAAGTTGGAGCGTTTGTTGTAAAGTAAAAAAGAAAAGGCATAAGAGGCCGAAAAGTGTTTTAGGAGATAAAAGAATGAAACACTAGCAGGCAATTATTTGGCATTCAGTACAATTGATCTATATCATGGAGGTTTCTCGTTCAATCTATTAGCAGCTTGTTCAAGAACAGGGCGCACATAATTGCCTGCATTGTTTGATAGCTTTTTTAAGTACACAAAAAAAAATTGAGCATAAAATTGAACGAAGAAGAAGATTTTAACCTAAATAAGAAAAGAGAATATGCTGTATAAATGTATGTAAGAGAGTTTAAATAAAAGCAGTGATCAGATTATTTTTTACTGTTTCATCATCATTGGTTTATTCGTTAATGTCTTTGTGTGAGTTGTATTTCCTTTTCTGTTCTGTTCTATTTTGTGGCATAGAGTATAATAATATCACATCCTACATAAATATATAAAAAAAAGAATCGACATAAAGGGAAACTTAATGCTTAATATGATAATATTCCATTACACGCATAAATAGTAGTAGTTAAAAAGGAAACTAATAATGAATATACATTTATATTATAGCTAGAATAGAGTGAATAAGTAAGAAAACTACCAACTTACATTTTTCGTCTTTGTTCGTTTCGATATCCGAAATGGAGGAGGTAAAATAATAACGATAACCATACAAGTATATGTATATATATGTATAGATAGGTGTGTATATTGTATATATGCACGGCTATATATATACTCGGTACCCTTTTTATTTGAGAAGCGAGTGCGCTTTTTCATTGGCCGCCTTTATCCTGTCCTCATTTGATGCGCCCTAGATTGTTGGAAGAGCATTAAAATAACGATCATGTCACATGCATAAACATAAACATAGGTATTTAGTATAGTAGAGTAATAGTAGAATGAAAGAGTAAGAGAGAGGTAAGAGAGCTATTGATTCTCAATCAGATTATTTGCATTGCAACTGGGCGCGCGTATGTTCGCACGCGGGAAACAGTGAAAGAGGAACAAAAATTCGTTCAAAAACTAATGCAAGAAACATTTCTTACAAAAACACAACAGCAGCACGGGGATTGTTAGGGGCATGGTGCGCGCAAAATGGTCTCTCTTTCTAAAGCAGCGGAGCACATGGTTGGAGCACAAAATAACATAAAATAAATAAAATTTAAAAACAACAACTACTGGCAATCTTTTGTGGCATTTAATTGATAGAATAGTAACACGCCTTATATCGACGTGAACAAATCCTTTAAAAACACAAAAGGGATGATCTAGCGAAACGAATTACACGCGTAGAAAATAAACCAGCCAACGTGGGAACAAACCAATAGTGTAAGATGCGTCGAACTAACTTTAGCATTCGCTATGATTTTGTTCAACAATATCAGACATTGTCGGTGTAACAGCTGCGAGCGTCCTTTTGAACACAAACGAATCAGTGAGCTTAAACCGATGCACTTTAACGAGGTAGTACTTTGATTGATAATAATGCATTAGTATAAGCATTTGCGTTCCCTGCATCCTATCCTGTGGAACTGTGCCACTTGTTCAGTCCGTGGAACAACGCGCAGAAGCATAAAGGTACCATCGCAATTTCATCAGTGTTCTTATTACAGCAGCGACCGCTTTAGAAAGCGGTTGGCGAAGCATCATAAACATAACGACATAAAACGGTGAAACGAAACGAATACAAAAGAAAAGGATAACGGTTAGACGAACATAAACAACAGACAAAAGTGTATACGCTAACAACATCTGGTTAGATACGGGGTTGTTTCCTCCATCCAACAGTGAGTTTTCACATTTAGCTGCCGTCCGTCTCAGTAGCAAGAGCTTAGAACAACAGAATGATCAACTTTGGCATATATAAAATTGTGGGCTCTACCTACCAAACGGATATATTATTAATGGGTCATAACGATACTTACTCCCATAGCACACACATACACAACACGCACAATGGCAATGTTTCATAAGGATTGGTTAAGAAAGTTCGCAATACTCTACCGTTTGGCTGTGAAGGCGTTTGTCTAGATCACACATCGTAGTTTTGACGTACTGAGGCGATACTGGTGCTACATTTGGAACACCGTAGGGGTGTTTTTTTTTTAATATATTTAACAATTACAACAGCAAACAATTTGGTCAGATGTCTCCAACAGTCTTCGGACCAAAATTTAAAACTAGATATTATGAAAACTATCGATCATATATTATTCATGTTTCAAACACTAGGAAATACGTCAAATACTACGTTGATGTTTAGGTTTACTGCTTTGTAGACAACGCGTTTGAGGCTAACCATCATGATAAGCTAGGACCGCTTACACGCTTTTTTGTAGAATAGAAAACGATACTTCGACACATTCCATTCACAGTCCGTGAAGATTTCGGTCAAGAGAGTGGCATTTAGGAAACATTTAAACACTGGCGTATCGCTTTGTTATAGTAAGGTTAATTAAAAACAAATATAAGAACAACACAATCAGCTAGCGAGAACAAGGATAGCGAGAGGGTAGAGGCGATAGAGAATAGAAGGATGATTGCGTAAATCGTAATATAGTACAAAATTATAATAAAGCATCAAACAAAAATGCTAAACCGTAAAACAATTCCTTCCTTCTCCAAAACCAATGTATAGAAGGCAAGAGCTTTCCTTTTTGGGACATGGGTACTACAACTCATAGCAAATAGGTAAATTATTTGAGCACCATCGTTTCTGCTGTTCGTTTCATTGCCTTGCGGTCAGAGTAAGAGTGTGTGTAAAAACTACGAGCGTGTTAGAGACAAATCACAATTAAGTAAGAAACTAACATCATTTGAAAACGGAAGGGACCAGAGAGCTTCTTTCAAAAGAGTGATTATTCGGTTACGACAATTTTCGTCCTAATTTTCGGTTCACATCCAAAAACTGTCCCTTCTATTTCAATTTCGTGTCAATTTTAACAATTTCGATAACGCTTAATCGAATCAGCTCATTTCCGTTTCACATTCCACACGTGTACATTTCACATTAATCGTGTACGGTTGCCCTTCCGTTCTTGTGAACAACAATGTCGTACGCTCTACATTTTAAAAGCTACACAAACATTTACTAACACACTTTGGGTAGGTTGAGGCGGATAGAAAATGAAGGATACATAGACAGCGAAATGGAAGAACAGACACGATAAGAAAGGCTAGACAGAAACACAAAGAAGAAACATAAAAGAAAGTACGCCCTGGGAGAGCTGGCTGTATTGTTTCTGGGTGATTGTTTCTAGTAGTTTTAGTTCGAAAAAGCACAGGTTTGTTGTGTTGTGCGCTCGCGTGTGTTTGTGTGTGTGTAACAAACTACAACCGGACACAACAACAGTATTACACAGACACCACAGAGTAACGCGTTTCAAACGACAGAACATAGATATTTTCTCTTCGCTACCGAAGACTCAACTAACGATACGGTAAAAAGGAACCAAAGAAACTAGAAAATAAAGGGACAGTAACAATAACGATTAAAATTCGCAACGGGATCTAAATCCAGTGTGAATAAAGAGAGAGAAACAACAGAAGTAAAGGAAAATAACATGGAAGAAACACATCGAACGCCGTTTCTTCCGCGTATGATGTAAACACAAAATAACACTATAAAATGCGCAAGCATAACCGCTGTTTAGATTATGTTATGTTTTTCTATGTTAATGTTTTCTGATATTGTTGCTGTTGCATATATGTACTGCAGTAGAAGTGGTGATATTGTTTGGTTTTTGGGAGGTGAAAACACGAACATATCAAACTCAAGAAACGCGAACTCATAAACTAACCAGAGTTTAAATGGGGCAAAACGAATGCATTTGTTTTTAACGATGTAATAATCTGATCAAAAAACTAAGAAAGATCATTCGGCTAATGTAGTAGAGAGCGAGTAATAGTGGTAGTAGCAGAAGTAGGGGTTGTTTTGGACGGTGGCATTTGCCGTTTCTTCCTCGTTTCGTTTACACTTTCTCTCACACTCTCTCACTCAGCGAGTGCGCAGATAGGCGCAGTAATGCAGCGCAGCACGACCGGAAGTATTATCCGTCCACGCCCATTGGCGGCGACGGTGACGGCGGCAGTGTGTGGCGAGAGAAAGCCAACGAGCGGAGCGAAACAGGACACTTACCTTGCGATTGATTCTGTCGATCTGTCTGTTCTGGTTCTCCAGCTCGGAGCCCATATCGAGCGCCATGTTTCGCAGATTACCGATCATCGTGTTCACCTGGCCCATGTTCTCCTCCATCTCATCCTCCCGGGCATCGTTCGTGATCCTGAGCGAGACAAGAATGGGAAGGTAAGGGAAGTTTGCGACGCATTCAGCACTCTATTACCTTCCGATGTAACCGGCCTGCGGGCCCAATCCGTTGCGATCATCCATCACTCGCTGGGGCTGATTGTTTACCACCTTACCATCATCATTGCCCTTCCAGGTACCGTCGTCCTCTTTGAAGGATGCACTTCTGCAGATCGAAACAAGGGAAGTAAATTTGTGCTAGCACGCCACAATCCTTCGCTTTCGTCTCCGAATGCACTTACTTGTTGCACGGCAAGACGCAGATGCCGCAGCACTTTTCCATGCCACTCAGATTCTTTTCAGCCTCACGCATGTCGGCATTGATCTGGTCCATGCCCTCCTCGATTCGGTCCAGTTGTTCTGTTGTGTTTTAAACAGGATGTTGTGTTGTTGCATTGTCGTTTAAAACATTCATATCAGTGCACAGAGGGCACCAAACAGAAACCATTCGCACAAAATCACACACACACACACAGGGATAAAGGGACAGGATGAGTGGAAGTGATAGAGATGCAAACACAGAGAGAAGGTTTGGAAGAGAGAGAAAGAGAAAAAGCCAATTATATTCTGTAGTTTCAAACGGATGAGATACGAAACAACCACGAGAGATTGTAAAAACGATTGTGAGGTATGTGGAGTTGGAATTATGTCGAGTAATGAAATGCAGTTGTTCGATGATTCGGTGGACAGAGATGTTGATGGTGATTTGGATCGAAAACGGGGAGTTTAGAGATGATGTGTCTGGATAGTTTGTGTGGTGGGTACAGTGGGTGAACATATGGTGCATTCAACTGTTCTGGGAAATAGTGATTTTTTTACTCTGCTTACGATCGTGAGCAATACAGAGGGAACAACAAGGATTCATCGATCGATGTATGAAAATGATGAAACCAAAACGGCAAAAGAGTTAAAGACTGATAGCAGAAATAGTAAACGTGTAAGGAGTTAGGTATAGTTAGTGATGATAGTAAAAGTATTAGTAGAATATTAAATAGTACTATGTAGCGGTAATATTTAGTAGTAGTATCGAAAGGTAAATAACATTAGTTGTATGTCATGCAACGTTCTACACTCTCGAAACAAAAAAAAAACCAACAGAAAACTGTAACAATTACGAAGGGTTTGAGAGATGGGATTTTCGTTAAAGGAAATTATTGCTTTCAACTGAAACGGTAAAGCTTTGATAAAACCGAAAAAAGTTTTATATCGGGCAGCATAATTCGTTATAAGGCAGTCCGAGCAGGAAGGAATCATCCAAAAACAGTAAAAATAAAAACAAAATTTAATTCGTTAAATAATGTGAATGGAATCTACTACGCAACGTTGTGTGTTTCATCTTTTCACAGTCATTGAAGCCAATCGGTATGAGAGAAAAATCAATCAAATCGAACTTTTTTTTCTTTTCAATATTTTATAATTTAAATACAACTAAAACGAAAAACAAAGCGATATCGTTCAAACCAGCATCATTGGGTGTAATAAACAATTGGAAAACTAAATTCAAATCTAAACGCTATTTATAACGCGTGTGAAATAGTTAAATCGTAAAACAAACGAACCAAAAAATGGAAAAAAAACATAGGTAACTAAATTGCAACACGTGTTAACGGATAGTAGAAACAAAAGGAGTAGTTGCTATTCGCCGCTTTCGGTTTTCTGATGTTTGGCTTTATAATATACCTGTTTGTTGTGTTGTTTAATTGATGCAGATGCAGAGTTTAGAGTGATAAGTGCTGTGCTCATTGGTACGTTTTGTTTGTTTCCGATTGGTAAGTACTTGTAAAGTATGTTTTTGGTGGGTGAATCATCGTTAGTATTGGCTGGGTTTTGTTGGTTCGTAGTTTCTTTGGTGATTTGTGATATTTTCTTGGCTGCCCTTGCATTTGCTTTTCAACCTATGCTTTGTTAGTTTGCATGATTCTCGTTTTCCGTTTTGCTCCCGTAGGGCGTTGCAAGCATTTGCAACCGATAAAACTGTGACTGAGTTTTGTTCGAAGCGTTGAAAACATAGAGCTAAATGTGAGATCGGTTTAATGCTTGTACAATTTGTGATTAGAGTTACTTGTTTGGCACAAGTCCATTATAAACTTTTAGGGACGACAAACAAAATAGATTGCAAGCAGAGGTTAGTTTAGATATTCTACTAACGAAAGGTATGATATAGTTATATCTCTGTTACTGTAGTTAGCTGTTAGATTTGTTTTTCGGTGATGTGTAGAATTTGAATCTTTTTTTTTTTGTTGGTTATTGTTTTTGATTTGATCTTTCTAACTCAACAGTGGATAAGCTTACCTCCTTGTTCATCCAGCATTACGATGGTTCGCATTCCCACCTCAGTGCTCTAGATCAGAAAATATCACAAATATCAACTTAGCATCTCAGTCTCACGTTCTACATTGTGCGACACGCTGTCGCGAATGCATGATTCTTACGTGTAGAAAAGAGTTTTTTTTATCTTAATCTTATTTAGTTTTACAGTTGGCAAATATGCATGCCCTCGTTAAATTAAGCACGATTCGCTGCCGGCCAACGCATAACAAAGCGCGTCAGCTCGATCAATCATTAAACTACTAAAAGACCCAGTCATGTCAATCAGAGTGCCTTTAAATTGTAAATTTGCGGATTCAACATTTCTTCCTTGTTCATAACGATAAGCCATCATCCGTTCGCGGCTAGGTTTTGGCAAATACCGAACGTGTATTTACTATGCAACCAGTTCCAGTTCCCAGTTTGTTTGAGCATTGAGCACGGTACCACACAATTTACGGTTTACACTGTCTATTAGCAGCTTCTTTTTTGTTAGACTTCCACAACACAGCACGAAAACACTCACGATGTCAAAAGTAAATCATAATCGATAAGGCCTTAACCAGGTTCGTCATGTGGGGAGACGGTATGAAACAGAATATAATATAGAAGGAAACTCACAGATACACTGAATACGAAGCGTATATCTACGCACAAGGCATCAGACATAAAGGGGTAAAAAAATACTTTAACATGAAACAACACAAATGAAAAGGTAGAAATATAGCTGACAACAAAAGGGAAGGATTAAAGTGGAGAAGTAGCATTTACTATGAAAAGCAGTAAATCAAAAGGCGTTGCGGTAATGTAACATATTTATGCTTGCAGAGAGAGAGAGAGAGAGAGAGAGAGAGAGAGAGAAACAATAAGGTAAGCGCACACGAATTTTCAATCAGAATCTCATTGTTGGATCAGAACATTACACTACGTCCGTGATAAGAGAGAGACAGCAAGCAACTAAGTTAAGCAATCATTAAGTGCGTATATGCATTTGTGTTGTGTATGGAGCGCTAGTGTGAGCAAAAGTGGATTAAAAAGAGAAAAGGGAAGATTATACAAAACAGAATCTCCATACAGGTGCTAATAAAGGTGATAAGGATGCATGTTTACTATATCGTGACTTCAATAAGTACAGCTGGGAATCGAAATGAACTTCGGTGTGAAATATGTGTTTGGTGCTTTGGGCAACGAATGAATCAGGACGATTTTAAGTAGTATCTTCCATATTTGAACATCACGGAGAAACTAGGTGGAATATACCATCACGAACATACATTTCAGGGAGTAAACTGCAACATTAACACTGATGAAACATGTGAAGGAGAAATGTAAGGTGTAAAGTAATAGATTGTTCGTTTGGGGGAAGAAATAAAATGAATAGCACACGAAAAACATAAACGTATGTGAAACATTTGATGTTGCGGCGGTTCGAAATGAGGAGTGTGTGGAGTATGTGGGTGTAAACACACAATCAACAGTTGGCTGAGGGTATGCTTTAATTAATTATGTTTGCTTGTATCTTCTTTTTTTTTTTTAATCGCATTCCAAATGATTACAGTATAATAGAGAGTATGTATAGAATGTGTCCAATGATATGATGACTCACCTCCCTGATCGTCAAGGGCCACCAGGGTTCGAATCCCGGCTTCCTTGCTCTATTTTTGTATGGCGGCATTTGGAATAATCAGTAATAAGTGTAATTTGTTAATTGTTCTGCGTATACTGTAGTGCTGAGCGTAACGTTTAGTTTGAATAGCTGAGAGGGGGGCGGAAGGGGGTTGGAGATTGATTGGGTTGGCTTGTTCCACATGATGTTACACAAAACGTAAAAACAGATCGTTTGCGCCGGGTGTAGAGGCGATATTGAAGATCGTTTGGTTTGGTATGAATCTTGTTAATTCATTCCAATCTGTTTACCCTGGGCCATCGATCGATCTGCTACGTAAGTTGAGTATATACTATTTTTGTAATAACAAAAGTGCTAAAATTGGTGGTTTTCCTGATTGATGTGGCAGTTTTGCTGTTAGTAGAAGCTAGCGCAGAGTTAGTTTTCCTGACCGATGTGCTGGATAAGTCTATTTCGAGGATAATCTTTAATCGATATGATACTACTTCCACGGTCGGCGTTTTGAAGTGGCACTCGAAGAACGCACGCCATGAAAATTACGCGACAATATAAAAAGAAGAAAACTCAAGACAGATCCTGGTAAAACACAGAACATAAATTCAACTCATACAATCAACAAGTATCGGTACGCTTTGGAAACACAAAGAAAAACGATTAGGAGAAATAAATATGATATCTAACGATTTTAAGCAGCAGCTTTAGTTTTTACTCATTGCAACAGTTAAAATGGATAGAAGTTAGAAAAAAAATAAGTATAATTCATTTTTTGATAGCGTTTAAATATTTAACCGTAGTTTTTACAGACCATTTCAATGTAATGTTACTAGACGCTAGTTCAATGTAAAGTTCATGTATCTGTAAATCTTCACAGCATTGCTCCATTTGGGTGCTTGTTATAGTGTTAATGATCTAAACGATTCAAGTGTATATCATACTTTAAACACACATTGCGTACATTTTATTCTAAATACGCAAATAATATACATACATTTATTTTTAATGAAAAAAAACTATGAAAAATATCACAATTATTTAGTCAAGTCCTTTGAGTCATTGAAACTAAAAAGCCACTAACTAAACGAGCGAAAGGCAAATCAGCTTAATACACAGAGAGAAAATTATCTAACGACACAAATTTAGCGACTGTTTTAGTCTGCAATGCGCACACAACTATTACATACACCTGTCACGTGATGTACAAAGAGATAAAAAGTTGTGAAGAGTCACGGTGGTTTAATATAAGCTTTATAATTTGTATTAGACAAACAAAACAGAAGTTGAATTTATGTTCTAAGTGATAGATTTTTTTCAACAAAGATTGAAATAAATTATTACTACAATAGATGATTTCAATAATGTTTTTTGCTTATTTCAGCATCAGTTTTCTCTTCCAATGCATTATTCCTTTGGGCCACCGAATTGATTAACAACAGATACTCATGCATCAGAAATGTTTTTTTTTAATAGTTAGTATTACAAAAAGATAGCAAAATAGGAGCAGTAAGTGATAGTGAGAGGGATTTTTCAAACAGCTCTATTATAAATAATCACATTACAGAGAGTGATCCTATACATTAGTTAAACCAAGACAGAAAGGAAAACAGGTAAAGAGAAGAGTAGAGGATTAATGTTTGATTTTAGCTTCATCCAGCCGTGGTTTTCAATCTGGAGGAGTAGGAGAAATCTTTAAACTTGTGATGTGACGTAAGAGAGTTTGTACGATCGAATGTTTGACGAAGTATTAGTCATTAGGCATGCAACATAGATCGGGACATACAAACACACGCAGCCTCAACAGAAGAAAAACAATTACAAGTAGAAAACACACGAACAGAAAACAAGGTTCGAAATCAAACAAGGAAGAAAATATTTTATAAATTCTGCTCAATCTTTTTCTTTTCTTGATACGGTAGCCGGAAAGGAAACTGGAGGAACGGAGCACAACTGTTGCAAATTGAGATGTGAGCAGTAACTTAAGCTTTAGTTTAGCAAGCTCTAGATATGTGTAATCTCAATTGATTACACTTAGCTTAGGAAAAACGTTTACTTAACAAGAAAGCGTTTCCACCTTCCTAAAAACTATCAACCTGTGAGACGACGCAAACAAAGACGGAAAAAGAAAAAATGTTAAACATCGAGAAAAAGTTTTAAAACGCAAAAACACGACATTTACTCTTACAAAACAAAAAAACAACACATATACGCACTCTATCGTTCGGCGCCACGCATAGCGAAACTTCAAAAACAAAGAAGAAATAACACACCTTCGTGAACAAACTAAAGGACAATTAATGAACAAAATGGCAGGCTCGAGGGGGTGATGGTGGTGGTGGCAAAAGACCATTTAAATTGACATGACTTTTTTGGGATTGATGCCGGAATACCGGGAGTACCGACTGATCGATTCGATCGATCGCATGACCATGAGCAAAACATAGCATAACCAAACTAAGAGTCAACAATCGTACTAGTTTTGATGTCGCAAAACAAAACGTTTTCATATAACGCAATTGTTACCGATGGAGGCGTACTAAGCGTCTGGCAGACCGTTCTTCACGCTAGCGAAGTACATGTGTTTTACTAGCTGGCGCTCGTCTTGCTACAGTAATCGTTACTAGTTATAAGTTTACGCAGACACCACCCTACAGTATGGACGGCGGTGGTGCAGATCTCCGCTACCTAAACAGTTCGCATCCATCATCATCTTTCTAAAGGAGCTGTCACTAATCTCAGGGTCAGAACGAACATGGTAATGCGAAACAAGTCAGTAGTTAAAAAAGGATTGTTCTTACCTCCTCACATAGTGCCAGCATACGACGGGTACTGTCCAGGGACTAAAGATGAAGGGCCACACAGAACATGAAAATGCACAAAGAGAGAGAGAGAGAGAGAAAGAGAGAGCACATAGGAAAGCAATTTTTGAATATCTACGCTCACTGATCAGCCCATTTTTTACAAGAATATTCCGTACCTCATCGACCACCTGCTGCTGTTTAATTTGGAGCTCCTGCAGCTCGGTCTTGGGGACTCCTGCCCCATTTTCGGCGGGTGCTGGTGCCGGCATTCTGTAAATTAAAAAGTGTACAAATAACATGTTTCAGTGTGTTCGTCACTACACAATCTGTCGTCCTGTTTATGATCTATCCCTTCTCTGACCTGCCGATGTCCGATGGCGGAGGAAATGGAATTATCTACCCAACCGATAAATCAATTTCCTTAATGCGCGATATTGCGACATTAATTGTTAATGCATACCCCTTTTAATCCGTGATGGAACCGATAGGCTGAATATTTGAAATTATAAATCGTATTTTGAATTAAAAAAAAAAACAGAGGATACTGTCTACTACAGGGTCCCAACATTCACGTGGCCAAAATTGCCCAAAAATCATTGTGAACATGATACGCAAACAAAGGCTTCCTTCGGAGCATGCCTGCCTCACGCAATGCCTTAACGCGGTCGGTCGTTAAGACAAAAGAGGCTTTGCAGTAGGCGTAAACCCAATGTATGGGGCTCTTTAGCAGCCAGCTCCTAATAAATGTATCCCTCTTAAGTAAACTCCAGCCCATCTTGCGAGCAAACAACTAAACGAAGCGTGTAACAGCAGCTCCTGCTGTTCAATGCCATAATGACAAAAATCGAGCATCATCAGCACATCTTTGGAGCCTCCAGGAGAGGGTGTCTTTCTGGGTGCGTTCTCCCCCAAAAAATCAATATCATAAGGTTGATACGGTAAAAAATAACAAACGGGAAGGGCTGATTTGAGTATGCGCCAAGCATCGCAGGCTTTATCTGTGGCGTAGCGTTGCATTGGTCCCGCTCTTACGCCCGCACACTAAACGGGCCGTGTACCATCCTCGAAACGCACAACGGACTGCGGTCTTCTCATCCTATCCTGAGCACGCGATGGGGCTCGACGTGAAAAAAGGACATAAATTAGCGCTGGGAATTGTCTCGAAGGGCAGCCCACCACCACGCCACCCCACTTTACACTACCAATATCTCTTTTTTTGAACAAAATGCTCAACGCCAACCGAAAAGAGGGACCCCAGCTTTGGCGTTCCGCACCCGCCCCGTTAGACTTGACCCTGAAATGAGAGTGTGTATGCGTAGCGCGCGCGGCCACCCGCATAAGGACATGTGTGTGCCAAAACACTGTGCCAATTCTAGCATAGAGCTGCGCTTTATGCGTGCGCCAAGAAAGGGCGTAGCACAACATCATACTCCACGGGTTCACTAGTTTCTCTCGCAGCGGGCGCACCTTCACAGATCAACAAAAAAGATACTTCTGACGGAACGTTGGGATTTTGCACAGCTTCAGTAAGGATGACTTCATCTCGAACGCTTCAATTAACCCGTATTTTTGTGAGTCACTGCTTGGGGGACACAAATCATCACACACATTCCACCATCATCGCACCAACGGTGTTGCCCTGCTGCATCGATTTTTCTGCAGAAAACCACCCCGACTGCAAAATGGAAATACACAGCAAAGGGAGCAACTTTTCACCAATTACCTGTTTTAGTTTGGGGTGGTTACGGGGAGAGTTAAAGCGTTGAAAAGTTCACGAGCTGCTTCGAAAAGCGATCGACAGAGGTTTTGGAAAAGTTTGACGCAGACACAATTTTCACTCCTTGCTGCCGAGCACGAAATTGCTTCTACCTTTGCTATATTGCGAACGGGAATGACGTTTTCGTTCAAGCTGGCGCTGCGGCTGACACTTTCGTTAAGCTTCCGAGGAAAGATTTCGTTCAAAAAAGATTTGCTGCATGGAATTGCTCTGGTTACAAGACGAAACACACGAGACACTAATCGAGTTTTGGCATGTAAATTAAGCTTAAATTATGGACGTTTTTCGACAGTAGAAATGATTTCAATTGTTTGCTTTTATGTGAATTTTTTGCAAAATGTGAGAAAGTGTGGCGCTTTCCGCAGAAGACGCAACTGTTTTGTAGGCTACTGTTCAAAACCGAGGTGAAGTTAAGCAGTTTTGAAATCTTCTTTTAAACCCCTGCTCTGCTTACAACTCTTATATTAATTCAAGTTTGTAGTGAAGTGTATTTCAATCAATTCACTTTCTATTTATTTCTTCAATTTCTTTATTTCTTCAAATAAAAAAAACACCAATCTGTCAGCGAAGATGACCAGCATCGTGGCTGACCAACAACAGCTGGGCGTTTTGTTGTGATGTTTTAGTTGATTTCCACTTTGGCATCGTTCTGCAAAATTCACACCGGCAGAATGAGCGAAAACGACGGCATCCACATAGAGTACGACGACGAGCAGGAGTTAGTGCGCGAGTTTCGCCGGATCATGAGCGATCCGGAAACGCGAGAAAAAGCTGCCAACTATCTTTACGAATCACTAGTGGACGAAAGCATCCTTGGCATCGTGTACGAAGTGCACCACGCAAACAAGACGGGCTCCGGGGTGGCTGTGGAGGGCGAACCGGAGGACAACAAACCGTACACCATCGTCGACCTACCCGATACGGACGTTTTCGGCTCGTCCAACACGAAGAAAGCCATCGACTGCCACTGTCCCAACTGCAATCGAATCGTCGCGGCATCGCGATTTGCTCCGCATCTGGAAAAATGCATGGGTAAGCGCATCTACCACCTTCCCCTACTCGTTTATGTTTTGAGTGTAAAGCATTTCTGAATCGTTTCAGGCATGGGTCGCAACTCATCCCGCATCGCAAGCAGACGCATAGCGAATACACGTGACGTAGGAACCGGTAACTATTTCGGAGGCGACGAGGACGACGAAGACGACGCAGATTGGTCGGGAGAGAAGCGTAAGAAAAAGATCTCGCAAGTGCGCACCAATGGGAGTAAGAAAAACGGTAAAACCTCCTGAAAGTAGGTGCACGTACGGGGTTGATAGTGGTTGAATGCTCCTGCAACGCCCGGACAGTGCACTCTGTTGGCGCGGTACGTACAAGACCACAGATGTGCTGAAACTTTTCCGACTAAAAAGGACGGCATCAACAACCCCTACGGATAAGAGCGAATGTGTGTTGCATTCCAAACCTTTACTACTTGACCTTATCCAATCGTAACGGAAGCCTCGATAGGACTAACGGCATTCGATTGAATCTCGCACGACGATATTGTACATGCACTTAGCTCAGAGGTAGAGCAAACCATTGCCAAATGAATTCCACCAGCGCACGTGCTACGTGGATCACCGTACCACATCCTACAAATACGGCAGGGGCAAGTGAATTGTAAACCAACTTCCAACTTATTTGTATTTATTTAACACACGCAACTTAGGCTAGCTGAAATGTATTGATGGAGGACGAAAAATAAAAAAATCACACACTCCTCACTCGATTTTCTATGTAGCCCACGAGGAGAGAATAATATATGTTAAACTTTCCATATAGTGAAATCGTTCCATGTAAATAAACGAAGATTTTCACACTGATACGACCCCAGCTTTCCGCGTGCGCGCTCCATAACAGAATCATACGATCAACTCTGAACTAAGCGGATCCCCGGCTCCATCGTATATATGACGCGTTTGCCCCCAACGTTAATAGATCAAGTGCAGAAGTTCCGTGTGTGTGTGTGTGTGTTGCAACCACACTGCCGTAAATTAATATCCCGAATTTATGTGTGTTTATTTTTAACGATCATTCTACCAGATGGACAGTGACTTGGAAAACCGCGGAGTACGGGTTGTTTACTTTTTGTTTGGCGCTATTGCCGCTCGATTCTTCTAGCGTGTGCATTTCGCGCAAACCGCGATCGCAGTTTCTCTCTCGCACTTTGTGCGGTCTCTCTCTCTCCCTCTCCAGGCGTGTGAAAAGGGTGGGTGTTTGCTCCAACTGCTGTTGAGATTGCTCAGAGGGTTGGTTGTTAGTTTGATCTAGACGCACGCGGTGTAGAGGTTCGTTACTATGGCTTCCATATCCGGCGTTCTGCGATGAAGTAAGCGAGAACGGCGGTCAGAAACACCGAAAGCTTGTGACAACCTGAAGCAAGCCCCAGAGGAAACCAGTTTAGCTTTTGCTTCCCTCGAACAAAGATCGTCAGTTATCCATTCGTCTTCCGTGTGCTGCACAACATGATTCATTCGAACGTGCCCGTACGATGTTGTGTTATGATGAGATCATAACTTACTCGCCGAAGCATACGCAATGGGGTAATGCGTTATTTCTAAGTCACAGAAAGAATGCATACATTGCTTAAATCCGGCACTGTTCAAGGACGGGGCGAGTTTTCATTTATTCATGGTTTGGCGGCAGCTGATGTTTACTGTTGATTTAGGTAGGCCGTGTTTGAATAGTACCGAAAAAACAGAACAGAGCTAAATCAAAACGCGCTCGGTGGTTCGGTGGTTCGGTGGCGTTGTGTTCGTTGCGCACCAGATCTACATTAATAGAGTGAAAATCGCACAAAACGCGACGAGTCCAACATGACGGTTCTGTGCTCCCATCATCGTATCGTGGAAAAGGAACCATCCAAAGTAAATCCACGCTGGAAGTGTAAGTTTAGCTCGAGCATGGTTTGCCCCTTTTTGGTATCCGCGCCATGTTCTGCATGTTATCTTATCGTGTTGGTCCCTTTTCAGCATGCACCGTGTTCTCACTCTTGATGATCGTTTCCTCGTGCTTGGTGGTTAGCTTCAGTTTGCACGGTTTAATTGCGGACTACAAGCATCATTGTTTGCTCAAAGCAAACCTTCATTTTATGCCGATAGCAAGCAATAATGTTACCGGAACGAATCAATCGGTTGTACAGTGTAAGCATGTCTGAAGCACCTAACTTGAATCACCTATTGTGATGGGACAAACTTCTTCTTATTCCAGATGGTATTGACGAGTATTGGAGCAATTGGAACACCAGGAGCTACTGTGAAACGTTGAAACACATGCCACTCTTCCAAGGAATCTGTTGTACGATCTGGTTAGCACTTTTCTTGATTCACGGTCCGGGAGGGTAAGTCAAGCCCGGGAAGATTAAAAAGCCATAGAAGCCAGTGAAGTGCATTCAGCCTTACCTTTTCACATTTTTCCAGAATTCTTCCTCAACCCTGGCGGATTGTGTTTCCGTCATTGATATTTTTCCTGGGCTGCTCGATAGTGTCCCTTCTAACGGCGAGCTTTATTACCCAGGGCCTAACGCATCTTTGTGCCGAGTTTCAAAAGGTGGACTCGGTGCAGGGCCTTAGCTGCGCCCGGTTAATCGTTTACTTCTCTTTAGTTCAGGACAACGCCACGCTGGTAGAGGTAGATAAGAACTTTTTCCTAACGCTCGCCTTTTCCTGGATTTGGGTTGGTGCTACCCTGTTTGGGTTAATCATTATACTACTCCGAATTATTCTGATGCCGGACTTTGAGCTGTTCCGGGTAGTGGTATCGATGCATGGAATGCGAAAAGGTTTGTACAGGCTAGTAGAGGTTTTTAATTCAAATTTAACTGTGTTTCCTTTTATGCCCTACTTGTAGAACTTCCCATGCTTCCAATAGAGAAACGTACCGGATGTGATAGCTCTGAGCTCTGAATTGTTAGTGTGTTGTGTGCATAAGTGTGATACTAAAACTAGGTTAACAAAGACTAGTCAGGTTTTACTGGCCAACATGTTCATGATTTACACGGACTTTCCTTAGATCGTACTTTAATAAACCTTAATTATCGTTTAGTATTATGAGGTGTTTTCGTGAAAGGTAAATCAAATGATTTCATGCGATTAATATCACCGTTGAAACAGGCACATGGCCCTAGCACCTTGCAACGTTTGGCCTAAGCGCACCAAGCTTCGCACTCTATCTCAAATCATTTATGTGTCAATTGCACTACTTTTTTATTCACTAAACTTTTAATAAACTGGGCTGTGGATCCGGTTCGGTTCCTTTTTCAAATTAACCACTTTTCGAAAAAAAAAAATTACCAACTGTCAATCTCCTGCACCAACCGCCTGCCGCCCGTCACTCGGTGGTTTGCTGCTGTCAAGGTTTGTTGTGATTCAGAAACAAATCGCAACAAAAACACAATGTACCCATCTGTGCTGGTGCTATAACATAATTCCTCGGCCAACATAGGACCGGCACACACACCATGAATCTAGCAGGTAATGATGGATTGCATCTAATAAGTTTGTGGGGGATTGAGCTCAAAGCGTGGTTTGCAAGTGTGATTACGGTACACCCGTCACAATGAAGAATGCACCGAGACAATGCGGGGCTGTGGTCGTATCTACATCAGAGTAGGCACACATACTCAACAGGCGGCACGTAGGAGTGATTATTTGTTTTATCGTCAACCAGTTGATTAGTGCTTCGAATGGATGGCCACATCCGCTGATAATACCCCTTTCGCAGCTGCTAAACTGTGGTTGGTATTGCCATTATTGCCAGTGCTGTGCCATTTCGGCCTGTTGCCCGCCGAGTACTTTAATCGCGCCGCAGCATCTTCACCACTACAGCAGCGTCACTGTTCACGGTTGAACGGCAGATTGATGCTTGGCTCAGTGCGCGGGTCGCGAAGGTATCGGTGGCTTTCTCGGGATAAAACGCGCTCGCAGTCAAAACACTTCGGGTGGTGGCAAAAGTGAAAGTACGGCACTGTGATCCGGTTCGCCTGTGTACTGTTGTGCGCCTGTCTGTGTAGGTTGCTCTAGGCGTCTTACGCAGCTGTTTTAATACCGTCTTGTGATCGTGCTGCCGAGAGACACGCGTTCGGCCCTTATTGGTTTGTTGGAAAAATAGTGAGACGTGCTGCAAAAATAGAGTTGCGAGATTTGTAGTTGTATCCAGCACAAGCTCCATCTGTTAGCATTTCGCCACAGTTTGCCAAAGTGAGCGATAGCGTGCCCTTTGCGCTGTGATATAAGGTGATCTAATGGAACCTCCACGTGTCGGGACGCTTTCATATCCACCAAGACAACACTGATTAACACAGATTTCATTTGTTCTCTTCCCTTCTGCAGTCCACCATCACGATGACGTACAATCTAGATGAACTGAAAAAGCGCTCCGTCGTTGCGAACACCTCACACAACATAAGCAACAACCTCAAACCCGCTCCCAGATATGAAAAGGTACCGGAGTCGTCGAAAAACATCACCGAAATCACGCGCACCCATCGGACGGCGTACATTATCTTTGTGTCGCTGCTGCTGGATCTGCTAGCGTTTACTATGATACTTCCGCTACTTCCGTCCCTGCTCGAGTACTACCGGAAGAATGACAACCAGCTGTACGGCTTCCTGGCCAACAGTATTAAGCAGTTCCAGGTGTGGATCGGTGCACCGGAACGCTTCACTAGCGTTCTGTTCGGAGGGGCACTCGGGTCCATGTTTAGCTTTCTGCAGTTTGTGAGCAGTCCCATCGTCGGTGCGCTGTCCGATTATTATGGGCGCAAACCGCTCATGCTGCTGTGCGCGGTAAGGTGAAAGGTGAAAGCTTCAGCATCGAGTGCACAAAGCATTAATCGTTTCGTTTTTCTCACCCTGGTAGACCGGTATTGCCGCTTCGTATGGTATCTGGGCGTATTCGGAATCGTTTCTGCTGTTTGTCATTGCGCGGTTCGTCGGTGGCATCAGCAAGGGCAACGTCTCGCTTTGTATGGCCGTAATAACAGATGTTTCCAACCAACAGAACCGTGGTAAAGCGATGGCTCTAGTAGGAATTGCCTTTTCGCTCGGCTTCATTGCCGGTCCGATGATCGGGGCTACGTTTTCCCGGTTCTCGGACAAAACCGGCACACTGTGGTTCTTTGCACCGGCCATGTTCGCGATGCTGCTGGCCGTAGCGGACATACTGTTTTTGGTGCTGTGCCTGAAGGAAACGCTACCCAAGGAGAAGAGATCGACGCGCATCATCAACTCACTGTCGCACGCGATCGATCATATCAGTATTAGAGCGTTGTTTCGCTTTTCCGCGGTGCAAAATCTGTCCCAAAAAGATGTGCGCTCGCTGAGAAGCTTGGGCGTAACGTACTTCCTGTACCTGTTTCTTTACTCTGGTCTGGAGTTTACCGTGACATTTTTGATGTACCACAAGTTTGGCTACACATCGATCGATCAGGCGAAAATGTTCCTTACCACAGGTTCGTGTGCGTCGCGACGCGTGGCGATCGCGAGTGTTTTATTAACAATTCGTTTAAATTTACTATCCTCAGGTGTACTGATGGCGTTACTGCAAGGCTCGGTTGTACGCCGACTGCCCGACCGATTGGTAAAGACTTCTGCAGTATTTGGACTGTATTTAATCATTCCTGCCTTCATCATCGTTGGCTTGGCAGAGTCGTCTCCCGTGCTTTATCTGGGCATGATCCTTTTCGCCATCTGTAAGTCTGCAATTGCGTTCTAAAAAATGAAACTACCTTACAAGAATACCCTTCCTTCGTTTCGTTTCAGCCACCGCTTTCGTTGTAACCTGCATCACCACAATCACATCAAAGTATGGCGACTTTCACCAGAAAGGTACCGTACTGGGAGTGTTCCGTTCGCTGGGAGCTCTCGCTCGGGCAGTAGGTCCGATCGTTGCTTCGATGGCGTTCTGGAGTGTAGGATCGCGTGTTACCTACATTGCCGGGGGATTACTGTTGCTGTGGCCCGCACTGATGCTGCAGTACTTAAAGCTGTGAAGACTGTTCACTCCCGCCGTTGCGTCAGATGTGTGTGCTTCTTTTCTATTCCGTCTTTTTGTATTGTTATTGTTCTACATTGTATTTATAAACCACTGTATTGAAATTTTTACAGTATTCTGTAAACTCCTGCTGCGAAACTGTGGCATTTTAGGGGTACCGAATCTCCGATGGATTCGTCCGGAGAGTATTGTTTTGTGAGAGATAGTGTAATTAGCATCTACAAACTGTAAAACAGGTGCAATATGACAGCAAAAGAGAAGCAATATTCAACTTTAGTTGAATTTGAGGAGATAGAAACAGTATAAAACCAGTATGGTAACATAGAAAAGCAAGCATCCAATCAACTAGCACGAAAAACTCCACTTACAACAACATGTTTATTACCTTAAAGTAAGATACGAATATAAAACATTTTCGAAACTGAATACGCACACAGTTCATTGGTTTCCACTTTTGGTTAGCGTGGTTGAGGTGAGCTTACAGACGGCAATTTCAATATCGGGTGAGGTTTGTAGCATGGAATGTTAAGATTCTAAGCAATGTCTTTGCGTTAATCACTGAGTACGTTATGCTAGAGGCTACACTAAAAGTATGAGATTTTGTTTTGGAAAGTGTTTTTGGTGTATGTGCTGCGCCACGGCGGTCACGGTCAGCTAATGCCATACCATCTACCCAGCCCGATAAGTACTAGCCCGATCGTAATGCCGCCGTTTCGCTGGAATGTTGATGCACCGGAGCACACCCCATCCACCTCGATCATATGGTCAATGCAGCGACATCGTCCATGAAAGCAGCCTGTGTCGCGATCAATGCAGTTGTCGTTCACTTCACAAATACCGTTCAAGTGCACCGAAGAAACACATTTCTGCGAAACAATTTACTATTACAAACTGTGGAAGTAAGAATGAAGGAAGATCATGCATACAAATCCTGCCTCGTGGAACCGGCTAGCGCATGTGCATCTTCCCGCCGTTATACCATCCGTTCCGGTTGTGATGCGGCACTGAGAGTGTGGAATGTTGTACAAACATTGTATATTTTCCTCGCAAAGATCGTAGATTTTGCTCGCAACTGTACGGCGCGGGAGAAAAATAATAATAATTTGCATTTAAATTCGTGTTTTCTACAGCAGCGAAACGGGCTCATACATACTGGGCAAACATCGATTGCGCTGCTCGTTCAGCACGTGACTGACGCGGCACGTACAAATCTCCTGTGCGCAACGAGAATTATCCGTCACGCACTCCTCGTCCCGGAAACACTGGTCCCCGAGTTTGGCATCGTGCAGACAACGGTTACGGTCGGCGTTCGGGTGCTTTCCAGGAGTACACACGCAGATTCCATCCCGGCAGTACGTATCGTTGCCGATGCAATTGTTCGTCAGTCGGCAGTATTCGCCGAGGAAGCTCGTCTTGTAGCAACGCTTCTCACGCTCGACATAGTGCGCACCGTCCACGCACTGGCAGGAATTGTCCCGACATTCCGAGTTGCCGGTGCTCAGCGTATACTGACATTGGTCGTTGTGCAGGCAGTAGTCGCCGATATCGGTTGCCGCTGGAACAACAATATCAGGGAATAGAGAATTAACAGATGGAGCATCCGGAATCAAATCGTTTATTTATTTATTTTTATAGAGACTTTGGCCGTCAGGCTAACGTTTGCCTCTTTACTAATAGGAACCAAGTTGTGATAATGCGTTTGTTAGTATATGATGTTACCTCTCAAGCATCGGCGCGTGTTATTGCTGTCTGTCACGGCGAAGTAACCGGCCATGCACGAACAAACGCCATACTCGTGCACTGAGTTGTACCTTTCGCAGTACGCCTGCACCGGACACTCATCGTCCGTCCGGCAAACGTTGGCCGTACCTGTAACGTAATAGTTTTATGTTAAACTTCAGCACTCGCACCGGGGAAAAACGGTATGCCAGGGAAGTGTGCAGATGCTCTTTAACTGTTACTCGTTTAAAACAATCGTCGATGGAGGATTTTAACCCCAATCGATCGCGTGTGTATCATTCTCTGTTCCAGCTTCTTCTCACGCACGCAGCATTGTTCGGGAGTTCGGGTTTTTATTGCCTAATCTCTTAACGTGCCCAAACACCTCCAAAGTACACTTAGCCCCGATTCGATACGAACTCCGGGGGTTCCCACTCTATTCTGGTTCTGGTTTTCCATGCATCACAATTATGCTACGATCATACTACTACCCCGAATGCTTTGCCGATGTTATGTAAATCTCGAATGCTCCACCGCCCCAGGTGGAATGGGAGGTGGAGTGGATCCACTTCCGCCGAGCCTCTTCCACATCTTCACCTTTGCACAAGGGAGGAGTGTAGCTCATCCGAGCGGAAGCTCGTGAAGGCCATTTGCGTGTGCGCGGTACACACCTTTAAAGTTCGATCGATGGGGTGCAGTCACTGCTGTTTTATATTTCCATTTTTTTTTGTTCGCTTGATCGATACTCCATCGTGAGTTTTTGTTCCGTTTTTCCTGCTGAATGCAGAAGACTGTGCATCTCTTTGGAGTTAATTTATGAACCGCGAAGGCTACGCAACTAAATGATTGGTATTTGGATCGTCTTGAGAGCGTTCTCTTTTTGGCATCCAACTTATGTAGGTCAAATAGGGGACTCAATTAAAAAGCTCTAAAGACATTTTAAAACCTGGATAACTACTTTCAAACTCTTCACACCGATTCAACTCTGCCTTGATAACATCGTTTTGCACGTGAGCCACCTTATTTGGCCCGATCCATGTCGAAGTCATACAAATGTATTATCACCTTCCCTCTATCCTCTCTCCCAATCCAACTACCCACCACCTAGAATTGGAATCCCAGGATCGTGCCCCGTACTCCATCGAATTCCACCTTTAATCAGCTCCGGATCGATCACTTAAATTTTTATTGTTAGTCCATCCAATCAATTTTCTCCGAAGTGCCAATCAATAATGATTAATGCACGTAGCGTGGCACAAATCGCTTTTTACCAATGCGATAGGCTACCCCGCGATAACAACACCCTCACACCCTCATCCTGGCGGGATCTGGGCAGCCTTCGGTGCACTACTGCGCAATCGGGTCAATATTAATAGACGTCTTCGGTGTACGCACTTCCAATGCCCGAACAGACCAACCACTGGTCGAAAGTCAACAACGATTTAATGATTATTATTTTTGGCAAAGACTAATTTCCGAGGTTAGCACGTGCACTTAAACGGAACGTGTAAGCTAATCCATGCGAAACACTAAGCAACCAGACACACATACACACACACGCACGCCTCACTTACGCCGAATGAACGTTTGACACTGCACTACACTACCGAGGGTGGCCAGCAGTAGTAGCAGTAGCGGCAGCAGAACAGCAGCAGTAACGCTCGTCGTCGTCCACCGCAGCAGACTTCCGGGCGTCGTCGTTCGTTTGCGTCGTCCGGTTGCGTAGCTTGTGGCGCTGCACATGGTACGCGAGTACTGTACGCTATGGCGCGGCGGTAGAATGATCGCGGCGTGGCGCCGACAACATCACGGCGCGGAATCGGATAGCACACTGATCCACATTTTCTCTTTTTGCGCCCCGGTCACAACAACGCCACCCCTAACAGGGGGCGAGAACGAGAGGGGATGAAGCAGATTCAGCGTCTAACGCAGCGTTGCAGCAACGGATTATGGTGGAAGCGCAGAGACGCCCAAAAAAAAAACGAGCATACACTCACAGACCCTCAACGCTGCGCACTAACAACAATGGAACGTGATGGAATTGCGCGGTCAATCTGTTTTTTTTTTTCCCTGTTTCTTTGGTGGAGTTTTCCTCTCACAGTCCCGCAACCGAACGGGGGGTTGCTTCTGTGCTTTTCATTCCAATTCATTGGTCTCTGGGCTATTGTGAGTTGCACTATGGTATATGGAATGCTTAGATGGGTTAAATAAAAATAAAAATAATATTAAAATCGCGTTCTATATAAATGTTAAAAACAACATTTGCGCAATCTGTAGTAGATGCAATTTAAAACAAATACACATATCATTAAAATATCTAATTTGTCCATAGCCCGCGTAGCCGTAGGAACACAGTGGCCCGCCGCCCATGCCGACCCGCCCCAAGAGGAGGTAGCGAGTTTTCACGGTGCAATCAATCGGCAATTACTACAGCGCTGGCGGGCTGGGTCGAGAAAAAGCACGAAACGGTACGATTGTTGATACATACGGATTTGGGACTTAGATCTTCCACCCGCGCCACCCCCACCCCCCTCCCCCTCTCATCATCTTCTACACCTCCCCATTCCCATCAGTCTTAATGCGGTACGAATTGTTGGCAGAAGCAAGCGCATGAATCTCACCACGATTCAACCTCGAATATGATGAACCACCACCTGAATCGCAGCATGCCATTGTGTTACCAGGCAGCAACGATGAAGAAACACACAGAACGAACGAAATGCTAGCCAAATAGGGGAGGAGAGGACAGGAGGCTCCTCTGAAAACAAAACCAAACAACGGAAAAGTAAGTAAACGCTGTAGTGCTTTATGGGAACTAAGCGGAAGCTTAGCGATTTAAAATTATCATAAAACCGAACAATATCAACAGTAACATTGTGTAATCGCATTTTAATGAATTGGCTGACAACTTTTCGCCATCTGTTAAGTGGGATGGCGATAAGGTGGTGTCGGAGGAAGGTCGGGGAGGGGGGGGGGTGGATTAATTAAGCTTTGCCGTACAAAAGCGTCAGCTACAGCCGTCCATCCGTCGGACAGGGGTTGGGTTGAATAGGCTGAAAGATGGTAATTAAGGTAGTGAAATGAAAATAATACTCAACAATTATACAACGAACCGTATAATCGGGACAGAGTTGTGAAAATGTTAGCCAAAAAGCACAGCGCTTGATGGGTTTGGACACAATTCCAGACTTTCCAGAAGGGAAATGCAGCCAAAACTAATAAGGTCATAATTTGTGTGATGATCGATTGACGGTGACAAACGTTAATGGGGATCGCTGCGGCCTGTTCGCTTCCTGTCCTACCTTTGTGTGACTCTAATGCATCCAATCAGCATGTTTTACCTGTCCGACCGCGTAGGCCGTTCCATGTAATCGCTAGACGATCCTTCAATGTACCTATTTATGAAATTCAATTACTCTTATACCCCCGATTAGACCGAGAAGGGCCTGGCTGGCCATACGACACCAGGATGTTGCGTGATTAAACGACTGTCAAATCGGGCCAGATCGAAGGGTAATTGGCAGCTCAAAGGTGCAGGGCGCAAAACAACAGCGTAAATCGAGCCACTAAGCCCATGCGGAAACCATCGTACCCCGCACTGGTCAAACGATGCCCGATCTCAACAACAAGCGTTTTTCGGCCCCATCGGCACGATTTATCAAACACGGTGATTATGATAAGCGAACCCGGCACGGCCCGGCCCGATAACATCACCCGTTTGGCCGGTGTGGATGACTGTGACCCAAAAGTGACTGCTGGGGGGGCGGGTGATGGGCGAGAGGGGGAAGCGATCAATTAGCAAGGAAGAGTTTGTATTCCCCGGCACTGGCCAAAGGTTGGTGCGTCGTCCCAGGTGGCAATACAACGTGCTTAGAAGTTGAAATCGAATTGCAATGATAACGATCGATGCGCTATCACAGGGAAGAATTTAAAAACACACACGAACGATCGATTAGTAATCAGCGTTTGGGCAACGATTTGGTTAATTACTTGTCCACAAAGCGTTTCATGCGTTTGCGTCAGCCGCATCGGTTGCGCTAAACGTGCATTAAAACGTGAATCATATTGCGCACGTTTTTGCGCTCTTTTTCCCTGGAGAAGGATTACGTTTCTCAATCATTGCGACCAGCGACGAGGGGACACCGGCCAGCGATGGAGTTTGATGATTTCTTAGAACGATTGCGATTGCTGCGTTATCGCAAGAAGGGGTCCAGTGTCAAAGATGACGTTTGGTGCGATCAATTACTGGGCAAAGGTCGACTCGATTCAACGCGTGAGGATGGGCCAATGAGTAGAAGGAGTTATTTCAAGTGTGTAAAATACTTACATTTATTTCACGAATATAACAATTACTAACAGTTTTACCTAACCTTACGCTACAACACACAATTCGAATTCACTCTGAAGCTTATGTACACGTCCTGTTGCTCGTCCCAAGTTGGGGGCGCTATATGACATTGATCGGTGAGGCTGGATCATCGTCCTCCTCGTCCCGTTCCTCACTCGAACCACGGTCCGAGTAGCTGTCCAAGCTCTTCCCATCAAACCCATGCGAGGAGGCAGAGGTTCTCCGGCCATACCGACCGCCCTCACCTGCATCCACCGCACCATCATCGTCCTCGTCATTTCCGCTCGAGTATTTCTGGGTCCGCATGGTCCCCGTTCCGGACGAGCCTTTGGCTGCATCACCCAAACTATCCGCCGATCCTAACACGTCCGTCGACTGGCAACCACTGTTGGCTCTTCGCCATTTGGCTCGACGATTTTGAAACCACGTTTTCACCTGCAAACCGTAAAAAAAAGGGCGTGAAAGGGTGCCTCTTTTCACACTGATAAGGCTACAAACCTGCCGGTCACTAAGCTTAAGCTGAACTGCAAGATTGCGACGATCTTCCGGCGAAAGGTATTTGTGATTGGAGAATCGCTTCTCCAAACTTTGCGTCTGCTGGGGCGTGAAGCGAACCTGGCCACCTTTCCGCTTGGATCCGCAGGTCGGCAGCAGATAGCTGTACGGATGGGGATAGAAGGGCCAAACGCGCGGGGAAGCTGCAAATGCAAAGAGAACGGTGAAAGAAACCCATCAACACGAAACCACCCTTTGTTTGTACAGTATTTTATTCGTTTGTTTTATCTCGGAAATAGAATCGCAAGGATCGAGGCAAAATGGGAACAAATACGGGACCATTTCCTGTTCCGCATACGTAACGAAGTCTGGCAACTGCCAAAGTCCATCGTCCATCGAAATCTCAGTGCGCCCTAGGCGGCAGCGTATGGCGTTCTTGTGTGGCTGTGTTATTTGTCTTTTTCATCGAACTCGGCCACGCCGGTGCCGGAAGCGGAAGCATGATTTAATTTGTATCAATTATTCCGAATGCGGCACGGGGTACATTTATGCGCTAGAAGTTTTTGGTATTCCCAGGAGCATCCTTATCCCACAACCCGCCCAGTGTAAACCAAACGTTGGCAGGGTTCGTCGCACAAACCGCTCGGCCTACTATGGGTCTCCGTTCTGTTTGCTTCGCTATTTCGCTTGATAAACACCGCGTTCGGCTGTGGATGAGGTGTCAGACAAGGCGAAGCGAGATTAACGAGGACGACCCGGTTATTGCGGCGTGTTTGCCCGATGGCAACAAAATCACTGCTCATTTGGGGTGCAATTTTTGCTAATCGAGTGAAACGATAAGAGAACGGTACGGGGCTGGCTGGCAGTACGGGGGAAATCGAAGCGAGGCGATATCGGAAAATCGGAAAGGTATGTATGATGATGATAGGGAGTATAATATACACACCGTACTATTGACAGCTGCTATCTATCGGTTCGCCGTTTAGCGGAAAACAGTCCAAAGCGGTTGTGTGCAAGCACGAGACAATGATACGCCGATGGACTTTCTTATTGAGCGTGACAAGAGTCGCGTGCAAAGGTGTCTGTTGAGCGACGCTTACTAATCCTTCAAAAGAAATATGTTCTAGAGTTCCGTTGCCTCTAAAAGTGGCACTTATCGACGGGAAAAAAGGGCAAAATTTGCTTCTCATGCTGCCTCGGTTTTCGGTGAGCCGATTACGATCAAGGTGAACGAAATGTCAAATTGATAATCGTTTGTCAATCAGAGCGAGCGATTAGCAGCCTAATCGAAGCCAATCGGGAACATCGGCCACTACACACGTGTGCTAGTCACGGGCGCCCCTCCATCCCTCTTGGGCGTCCCTGGATTATCACAGTAAAGTCAACCCCGGACCGAACCGACGGCCAACAGCGCACCGAGAAAGGGCAAATCCTTAATCCCTGATAGCGCAGGATGACAAGGCTCGGTCGGAGTCGTCCAGAGCGTGTGTTGAGAGATAAACGGCGACCGCAAACAACCCGCCGTACTGCCGTGATTTTGCTGATGAGCAGTCCGGGGCACACTAGTGAGAAATAACACGATTAGAGCCGCTTTGGCTAACGATCCCAGCTGGTCCCGGTTGCCGAAAGTTTGAACCCTTTTCCCCAACTAGCTGCCGCGGGTCGTATCAGCGCTGTGGCCAGAGAGGAGCGTAATTAGAATGTAATCATTCGGCCGGTGCTTTCTTGTAACCCTTGTTTGCTGTTTAGTTGACAGGGGCGTCTGTCTGGGCGGGTTTATCAGCGATTGGAAGATATTTCGGATACATCGTGCCGGATCGATGACGGCGCGGCAGAATGGTTTTGGTGATAACTTCTGGGCGTCACACCTGGGCCTGGGTGTCGGGGAGGTGTTGGAGAAGCAGCAGAGCGATATGTGATCTATGATAAGATGAACAGCACTTAATCCTTCGCGTCTATTGGCGGCTCCACTGTTCTGAGTACCCTTTTCGAACGCAACAAAACGAGCTCTATCTACGCAACCGACTGCCGCAGCTTGACCACGACTGGGCGACCCTTCGGTTCCCACTTTTCCCTAACAACCCGGCGTATATCCCAGCCCACATAAAAAGCTTTAGGGCTTGTTTGAGCTGGGGATTTGAATGTGGCGCCAGAAACCTTTATTTAACTTAAGATTGATAGCGTTTTGGCGGGAGATCGGGGAAGGAAAGGGAAGGGCAGTGCTCATAAAGCACAGACGATCGGTGTTCAATCGCTTTTCCAGGCGGCGGTTAGGATTTTGTACCGAGTTCGTCCACACCGACCCGGTCCGTCTCGTTCGTCGATCAAACTAGGCTCCGGCGACGTGGCGTCAGTGTGGCAGGAGCGCATCAGACAGCGTTTGTTTGCATATGCATTTGCTTACACGGTTGTAATACACAGCCGACCGACAGTACGGCCCCGACCGCTGTAATCGGTACGGTCGCGATCGTACACAATTGTTGCGATCGATCGCAATGTGTGTGCCCGGTGTGTACCGAGCGTACGCACATGACGGGCGAATGCTAGCGAATGGATGGGGTAGATTAGTTCGATGGTGTAATCTTTTTATGGTTTACCAAATGTTTATCTGGGGGTGCTTAATTTGGCTACTGGTTGTGGAGTGCTTCCCTGTAGGCTTCACTGTTACCTGAATACGGTCTGATCGTTTGAGGCTTTATTGTCGCTGGGCACAAAGGGCCCTCGGGCTTTTTACATTCTATTGGGCACCAAAATAATTGTACGTTTTGGTCTATCTAGTCGTTAGATTAGCACAGCAAAGCCTCTTGAGTGTATAAGGGCAGTCCAGTTGAAATAAAGCTTGCAAAAGCCGAACAGTCCAAAGAAGTCTTCCAAATACCCAACTATATAAAATACTTGGATTCAATTATTGTTCGGAACTTAAAGTCAAAATATTTCAAATCTTCTTAATCGTGAATAAGTTCTGTTAAAGCTGTTATTAGACGTAACTTTTAATGATGAAAAACCCTTTGCAAGATTGTAAGTTCTGCGTATGCGAAGGCATGCCGGATGGGGCCGACTCAAACATGAATTATAAGAAATAAGAATGAAGTTTTCTTCTCATATCATGTAGATATCGTGCAATGTTTTGTGCGATTTTTTGTTGCTGTACAGCTTAAAATTGTTCAAGGATAGCAACACTCATGTAGAACTGTGCTACTCAAACGCAAAGTACTATAACAAGCACGTGGTGCTTGAAGGCGTATGATCTGTTAAGAAAACACCATTAGAACTTCAACGTTCATTCAGAACCTGAAGATAACTACAAAACACTCGATAGCTCAAAAAAGAGACATTGGATGGTTAATTATAGAAAATATTGGAAAGTTAAACGAATCGTGTTGAATCAATTTTTAACACAGTTTTACATACTGAATGGCATAAAACTAAGCCAAATTCTTGGAACTCATAACTTCACAAATTGTTTGTATCTTTGAACTTTTTGTGTTTTTTTTTGTTTCTTCTTTCACCTACTAGCACCCATGCTCTCTCGCTCGCTCATCCATCACACTCTATAGCGTATCCTACACTGCTGCTTACTCACGAAATCTCCTTGAAAAAGGAGGAATTTAAGCTTAAGCAGACATCAACAAATCTTAAAGCTATTGTGCGGACAGATGCTGCTGAAGTGCTTTTTAAGCAGTACTGCAGTGAAATGAAATGCTGCAGAAATTTCTAAACTCCTTTCGTTCTGACCCTCTAAGAATTCTTACGGGCGTTGAAGATTACAGTTTCAAACGAATTCAATAATTCTTATCTTTGCAACAACTCTTTCCAAACAACACTTCTTTAGCGTTCTGCAATAGGCCATATATAGAGCTATAGGGCTTGTGGCTTCCCATTGGTCGTAAACGGAGCAATATTTACTTTCACCACCACCGGTTCGAAATGATACACGGAAGTGTAACCCATCCAATCTCCCTGCCCAGTGTCATAAAAGCATCAATCTCGGGCACATTGGACGAGCTCCTGAAACCGGGCTGCCGGCCGCTCTACCCATATCCTGGTTAGCTCTTCCCGCACGCCTTATCACGGAAAGCTGAAAAGCAAACCGTGCCAATAACAACAACCCCAATTTATGTATGTGTGAACCCACCCCGATAGAGCTATAAATCAATTGGCAACTCGATTAGTCGGCGTAACGGTGCGGCCATTTAATAAATCTTGCAGGTGAAAGATTACTCGTTCGATGCCTCGTTGGGCGGTCCCTTTCATGTTGCGCTCGCGAGTACAAAGTGAATTCGGTGGCGAATTGCCCCATTGCTCTCCTCGGTGCGCCAGCTGAATCGGTACCGAACGGCTCACCGGTCGGGAATGGGATTAACCAACAACCGGAGGTCACACACAGCTTTCTCACACTATCTGGCGTTACTTTAATGGCAACATTAAAGCGACCAAACGCCTGTAAGTCGTGAAGTCGACGCTTGTTGTGGTCGTTTTTTTCCGTTCGGGAACCGTACCGATAACGAGCCACTATCAAAGTGCTTTGATCGGTGGTTTTTACAACCGTGCTTAACCACGCTCCCCTGCGGTACCGGCAGCTTATTGGTTTGATTTCGCAAATATGGCTAAAAATAATTATTACACATCTTCGATACACCGCCGATTACGGTATGGTCGGTTGAATCACGTTCGCAGCGCCGCAGAAAGACAAAAGTGAAAGTCATTTATTCCCTCACCATCCCTCAACCCAACCAAGTCTTACCTTTGTGTAGCACGGACGCATAGTGTTCCAGGTAGGCCGCATTGAGCGGATTAAACGCCGGCATGCCGAACTGCAGCGGGATCGGTATGACGTTTTTCGAAAAGTCCAACAGTCCCGGATACATGGCGGTGGGTTTCTTGGGCGATTCCGATCGGACCGAGCCGCCGTTGCTGCCCGAACTGACGGCTAGCGGTGAGGCCAGTACGGGCGAACCCGGCGGTGTGCTGCAATCCGTCGGTACACCGTGACTCTGTAGTCCATTGCTGTAGCTACCCGCTGCCGTGTGGCCCAGCGATAAGGCCGACCCGGTGTCACTGGACAGACTGCTGGCGGTGCTGGCCGTAGCGGGCAGACGGCCGGCATGATGATGCTGGTACAACAGGTTCTGCTGCTCCACTCGCTGCTGGTGCAGAATGTCATCAATCCGAAAGGACGATTTGCGCTTCGACGATCCCATTTTCATTTTCTTTCAAGCGGCCTGGCACCGTTCTATCGTTCTCTCTTTCTCTTTTCAATGATAACAAATTTTAGCACACTTCACTTGTGTTTCTACTAACACACCGCCAATGAACGCATGCAACAAACCACAAACCAAACTCTGTCACACACGTACATCAACCTCTCAACCGGCGAATAACGACCTATCGACACCGAACGCAGCACGGCTCGAAGCGTTCCTACCTTCCGGCAACCAATCTGTGACTAACGCGTTTTATCAATCCGACGCACTATATACATTAATACTGTTTATTAGAATTCGAATTCGAATTTCGATTTTGGGCTGATAAGGGCCGCGTTTGCCCGCGGTTCGGTTCAGACCATGATAAAAGCGAACTCGATTTGGAATCCGCCCGTTGCCCCTCGGCCAGCTTTCCGGTAGAGTTGTGTTTGTTCCCAATGCCCCTGATTGCTTCCCCCGTGTGTCGATTGGTTTCTGTCGCTTTTATCAAAAACACCATTTAACACTCCTTCCGTATTTTGGTGTGAAGGATAACTCTGAGCATTTGCTTCTTCGCCCAAGTTTGCACATTCCGGACAGGTTATGGAGCGATAAGTGTGATGCAATGGGCCGCAAATACCGTAGGCGCACCAAAATGGAGGTCGGCGATCTATGGCGTACTTGAGCCGGTATTTCATCACAGATCGAGAGCACCGATCGAACGATCGATCGCTTTGTTTAGAGAGAATTTCCTCCCGGCCACGTGCGGAGGAGGCCAAGTAACCAGATGGCAGACACTGTGCAACATCATTGTTGGAAAAGATATTTCTTTCCATCTTCACACCCAGGACGGAAGGTATTATCGACCAGGCAACAGCAGCGGTGCACAGTGGTTCGAGGTCTGCCCCAAATCAGCGGCCCAGCTTAAGACGCCATTTAACTTAAACATCGCTTTCGGCGGAATTTCGTACACTGTTTGTCGCTGGTTCTTTGTGTTCTTTTTTTTTCTCTTGATTGATCGAATATCACCAGCGGAATAAACAAATATCACACGAAGGAATCTTTTTCGTTGTGCTACCCGCAACTCTAATTCGGTAAACATCAGTCAGAGGAGAAGATGGCCTCCGGTTGGGGGGAGGGGGGGGGGATGTGGTTTCTTTCATCCAGAAAACAAGATTATCCATTTATTTGGTGATGTATCGAAGGGGGCATAAAATAGTGCAATTGAGTGTATAATTCTTGGTCCGATACAAAGAGAGCTTAAAGCCGACTTGTTGTGTCACAGTTCCATCGCTTAATTAATCTCCCACGACAACTCAGCTAGCTCGATCGAGCCGATCATTAAACGATTAATCGTTTGCCGATCGTTTCGCATCAAGTATCAGCAACTGCCCAAAAGGGATTGATCGTATCACTGCAGCAGACAGCGGTAATGATCTGCCAGCTTCTGAAACGCGCTCGAGCAGCTCGCCGTCACGGGCGATCCGATGCTCGTTGTGCAAACAGAATGTGACACAAAATCAATTAGCTTAAGATAAATAAATAAATACCCACAGCCGCCAAATGGTGAGGCCCCCGGCGTAGTCCTACCGGGTCGGATGTACATGATATGTGAATGTTTTCATTTCGAATGGGTTTGCCCGCGGGCTGTTGGGGGCAGCTCTTGGTTGTTTTGGGTCGTGGGTCGTTTTTTTTGTGTTGCTCCATGCATGCAAGTAGGCAGACTTGGCTTTCGAACCTGTCACACTTTCCATATGGGTTTCCGTAACGGATCAGTTTCGGCGCGAGAACTCGTTCACCGTCGGAGGTAGCGAAGAGGTGACGCAGCCACACCATGTGGATGGTGTTTTGCTGTGGGTGAAAATAAGGAAAATAAATATCTAGAGACGGAGCAAGCTGGGACCGGTGTTAACGGGTTTCGTTCGTAAATAGAACGTAGGCCTCTTGGTCTTTTGTTGAATGAACTCTACTACACTTTTTAGTTCATAAAACATTAGCTTGCTCCAGAATGTAAGGGATTTAATAATGCTTACTATTTATATTGCTTAGAATTCATCGAAAATTAGTGTATTGGCTGAAGCAGTATGCTAGATATAACAATCTTCCTGAGCGAAAATATCCGTATTTCCATCATGTATCTCATGACGGACCGAAACCGACCTGTTTAATGGGGAAAAAAATATATCCATTAGCCCCCGTCACTGGAAACCGCAGTGTCAATAGCGTTTCGTAATCGATACTGTTAATAGAATAATCGATGGCCGAAAGCGCTGTGCCGTGTACCGTTGACACAACGAGGGCAAAATCCACCATTTGGTGTTGCGGATTAGTGAGTGCTTCGGAACACTCGATAAATGGACGGCGTGATCTGCCGTCCGTTGGAATGTGTTTGTGCGACAATAACGGATGCATTTTGAATGTTTCTTTGGCGGTTAGTTTTTGTGTCAAAACGTGCAATGGTAAGCTGTGAATGCGCAAAGATCAAGCGTATACGCCGCAAGCCAAGACCACACGGAAGCTGCACTTGAGCCTTTCGGTGGATTTTCTCCTACTTTCTACCGTCGTTAGGGACGGTAAAGAGCCTTCCGTGCCATTAGCCTTAGTCGCACGAGAAACCAGTGTTTATGGTTCATAGACAAACAAATCTCGCCCGTGTGTTAGCTTTGGATGTATCGGATCTGTATCGGATTACCGGCAACATCTGCTAGCGGCGTGATGTATCCTGGTACCGCGGTTGTACTTGGCTGTGATTGAGTGGGAAAGGGACTCGAAAACCCGAACCGAACCTGTCATATCCCACCAAACAAACAAATGAAATTAAAGAAGCGTCGCATTTGTTAATCGATTTATAGAACAGTATCATAAACGGTCCATAATCAATCTATTAAATGTAGTTGCGGTTCATTAGATGTTACTGAGAAAGTAAATATGCTTCTCTTGTTGCAAGAAGCATTAAACGTTATGCCTTTAGCTTTTTATGTTATCCGTGTGATGTGAAATGGGTTTTTACATTTAAAAATTGCTCAGATGATTCGTTATAAAGATAAAACTAATTTTTGCTAAAATCAGCAGACAATTTGTGTTGTGTTTAAGACATTTTTGCAATATATTGATTTTTGTTTTGAAGCCTTAAATTGCTCAAATGTATATCGCGAATGCTTTGGGTGCCTTATAAACGATAATGTAGCAAAACCAACGAGGAAAGATATAAATCACCCGTCCTGAGGGCAACATGGTACGTTTGACTAGGAATAAGCCACGCCCACTTTGTTTCAGCAATGGCGTTTCCAAAATGGCTAACACTGTGGAAATAATGTTACCGTACACTTCGCGCACCTACTGCGTAACCTGTGGAATAGAAATCAAATTAAAATATCAAACAATCGTTTTTTTTTTTCTTAATTTCACTCATTTTGCCGCTACAACTTTTCATGCTGCGTGTGTGTGTATGATTACGCTCACGCAAAAGAGCGCTTCTTAGGAGACTGTTGTTCGAGCGCCTTCCGAAGCCCCTTCTAGACTTAAAAAAGCAAATCTAATTAAATTTCGATAGCGGCTGAATCCAACAAACAGATTATTGTCTGTACGCGCCGGCAGGATTAGACGGATTGCAAGATAACAAAGAAAGTGTGACGTTATATAAAAGGTTGGTGCGTTGCCTTGGTGTAATGGCGCCGCGTTTGTAACAACGGTTTATTAATTACATCCGACTGTAGTGTAGTTTATACTTTTGATACACTTGGCACACCTTGTATCAGCAAATAAGCAGGTTCCCAAAACAACTTACTTACTGCACCGTTTCGAAAAAAACGTCTTATCACCAGCAACTGCTCGTTAAACCCGTATAGGTTCGCTTTTGGACACATTCACGTCAGCTTATCGACACGGGCAACGAAATGGGTGCCCTCGGAATCCCTCCGGCCGGATTAGTAGAGAACACAGCCAAAAGAAAAACGCTGACAGCGAGCGAATAGATAGAGCAGCATACATGTCCAAATCGCTCGCGATAAACGTCAATGTCGACAGGGATGCGCGGTCCGTATTTGACAATATACACGCCGTGTTCGCTCGATTAAAAGCTGAACGCGCCCTTGGGTCACTTCCCGCCTGGCGTACGGGGTGCAGCTCGCTCCACCTCAAATTGACGTGCTAGCCGGTTTCCGTTAATGCGCTAAAACGTATCTATTTATATTGTATATCTTATCGATCGCTTGCCGCCGCCCCTCCCGGCGGAATGGCAGGCTAATCCGCCCGAACAGACCACTCACGGTACAATCTGGCACAATTCGTGGTTCGCCGTTGCAAACGGTTAATCAGGCGCATTAACACAATCGGCGGTATCGTGATTTCTAGAATCACCCAACAGTGGGGAAACGATTTGCCACTGGGCAGCAGATCCCTTATCTAGCACACCGATGCGTTCCCGATCACCAACCACGATGGTCTGTTTCATGTGCCGATGAAAGCGAGGAGACAGAGCCGTTTATCGGCCACCACGTTCGGTGGAGCTTATCGGATCGGATTAGCAGCCGGCTTCTGTGGAGTATCTGAAGCCGTGTATCGTGTGTGCGAAGATACATATACACTTGAACCAGATTTATGACGTGCCTATAAATCATTCCTCCAGCTCATCCCTTTGTTATCGGGGCGAAGCAGTAATCCATCTGTTCTTATTTAAATTTCAATTAAAAGCAAATTATCGTTGCGTTAAATTCTGGTGAAATTGCCATAAAACGGATCAACGCATGTAACGCTTCCCGAAAGGAGTACTTCCTGAAGATTTAATCAAGTAAATATCGCTTAATGAAGATGCCTTTCTCCAGTTGCAAGTTCCCTCTTTTGTCGACCATTTAAGACACATCTGCGTCTGTCTGCGGACTGCCAGCGGGAAAAGAAAGGATGAACAAAAAATGTTACCCCGCCGAGTACATAACCATCGGTTCACGTGGTGTTTATTTTCGTGGTGGCACTGGACGGCACTGGATTCTGGCCGCCTTTATGTAGCCATTCTCGAGAAGGGCGGTGATGTGTCGCGAGAATGCGCACAGCAGCCCTTGGCCCGGGTGCCGAGATGCTGCGGTTGGTGAGGATCTTTCCAATCGCGTGTCTTTCAGTTCTATTTCCGCCACGCACTAAGCAACGTTGCGTGCTCTTGCGTTTGGAAATCTACAGCATGAGCGGTGCGTCCGGTAGTGGCCGAATTGCCAACAACAGCAGCAGAGGGACATGCGGTGGTTCCAGTGCGGGAAGTGCAATGCACGGTGTGGGATCCAATTTTCGTGTGCCGAAATGTGCACGATGCCGGAACCATGGTGTCATCTCGGGATTGCGTGGCCACAAAAAGCTGTGCTCGTACCGGAACTGCCGGTGTGCCAAGTGTGAGCTGATTCTTTCTCGACAAAAAATCATGGCTGCACAGGTTGGTTGCCGAGTGGGCATGTGAGAAGAATATGTGCTTCATCGTTTTCAGTAGTGGAAGAAGTTAAAGTTAAGAGTCATTGTATAAACTATACGGTATAACTAGCATACTACATGGTTTGTGTGTTTTTAATACATGATTGGTGTACGTGTCGATAGTTCTTGATATATTTCTATGATGCGTGACATATTTTGTGAAAGATTATAAGCGCAATCTATTGTGTAAACGTGTATTATTTGGATATTCTTATCGTGACGCTTGAGTAAATGTTTTGCAGTGACTGTTTTACCGGAGCTGCCCTTCTCTGGAAGCTTAGCTCAGAAGATTCGTTGAACCGTGATACAGAAAAAATCGCTTAGCTTACTGATTAGTCAATATCATATGTTGCTATCAAGGTGTTTAGTTATCTATTCCATGCTTAAGGGCATTACATTGTGTTCAGTATCGACTCGCTCGTTTGACATATGTACAGAAATTGAAATGTTAAAAATCTCCCTCAATCACCTTCAGGTTGCGCTTAAGCGGCAGCAAGCAGTTGAAGATGCCATTGCGTTGCGATTAGCTTCCACGGAGACTGGCACACAGCTGGAGGCGCTACCGCCAGGCAAAATTTACGGCATGACCGTCACGGAACCATGCCCATCACCATCGCCCTCCTCCCCGACGGCCTCCGTTGACGTTATCTCTTCAACGTCGTCGGACGGTCTTGGAGGATTCGAAGCACCCGAAGATGCGGTGCGATTGAACAGACCGAAAGGTATTGCTGCCGGATTGCATACTCATATGCCTCATTCATACTCAACTATGAATGATACTTCATCACACTCTATTTCATTTCTTCCCAGGCACTGGAAATGTGGCCGTGTCACAAAACGCACTGGACATGCTTGCCAAGCTATTTCCACATCGTAAACGTTCCGTGCTGGAGCTCATCCTAAAACGATGCGATTCCGACCTGCTCAAAGCGATCGAACAGTGTAGCCAAACGCAGAACGTCAGCGCCTTTAAGCCACCAACTCCAACGGCCGCTTCACCGTCGGCAGCAGTAGCAGCAGGAGCAGCAGGCGCAGTCCCGAGCACTAGTAGCACAATGGTATGCGTTGTTGTCTTCACCGAATTCGTTCCAGAACAGCATTGGCTCATTTTATTGCACCCTTTCCAGACACAACCACCGATTAGTCCGAGCGGTTACTCTCCCTTCATTGCGTATCCCAAGTGGTTGCTGCCGATGTCCATACCGGTGTCCTTCAGCCACATTGCACCCAATCTGGCGCCACGGTGCACTCTGCCAAACTGTGTGATGTGTGTCCACCATCCGATGTAACGTTACTCGTTTTTATGCTAATGGTTCGATTATACGTAAGATTTGCATTTGACATTGAAATAAAGATACCAAAGATTGTGATTTAATACAGTTCGTTTAATGCGTAGATGCAGTATCTAATAACAATAATTGAGCGATATGACCAAGTGGTTGAAAGTTTGTGTCCTGGTTCAAAAGATGAATAGACAGACTGAGCAAACTAAAGCAAATAACAACCATGCACGTTAATTTTGAATTTATCAATATTTAAACATTGTACGGTGCAATTACTGCCATCTACATGTTAGCTTGAGAACTACTACGGGCCAAGTTCCTTGCCGATATGGAGTTCATGATTTTTTGCATAAAGAAAATTTTAAACCGTTGACCTTTTTTCAAACAAATGATGTCGTTGCATGTCGGACTATCTTTTTCTTTTATACACAGTAAAAACAGTAATGCTCAAATCTGCATATTCATAAAGCTTATGTGAAAACCTTTGAAGGAAAACCACAATTCAACCTAGTTACATGAATTGTACGTGATTTCACAATAATATGTCCACATTTCACAACCGTAGCACATTTGCTACATGGGAAGCATTTCGAACAGATTCGGAGTTGTTTTTCGAAATACAGAGTGTACCCAAAGCAAATTCGTACAAACTTTTATTTCGTTTCTTCTAATGCCATATATGAAAAACGGCAAACTAAATAGAACAAAATATTCTTATGAACATCGGGGGATGGAAAATAAACGAGTGATGAGATTGGAACAAAAATATTTTTTCCCTTTCCACTTTTACTGACATTAACGCGGGACTATTTGTTGCTAAGTATTACAGCATCGATAGGATTTCTGAGCTGCGAACATATACAGCAATTTATAGACACAAAACAATGATCAATAATTAGAATAAAGGTGAAAAATTGTAATTTTTCCACATATCGTTCCCACCAAAGCATTGAACGCATTTTTGCTTGGCGGGCTGCGTGTTCAATGTTCGAACTGTGCCGAACCATGTTCGAAACGGCGCATGTTCGGCAATCTTCGGCTGGTGTGTTTATATCTGGCCGAGTCCAGTTCTAGAAAGCGACGCCAAGCGACGCCATCGAAAAATCGGCCATTTTCAAAAAGTCGTGCTTGCGAACGGACGCTGTTTCGTACATGTGAGAGCTCGTTGCTTCAAGACTTGGTGTGTCGGTTTTCCCCTCTACAGCGGTTCAGTTGTTCGCAAGCGTCCCTCGCTCCAACACAGTTTGCCAAGTTTTTCTCGGAAAGTAAACGTACAAAAAACACTATTTTATCACAATGACGGATGTTTCGGCTAAAACGTAAGTTGTTGTTAACTGTGTGTGGTTTTCGGTTGCGCGCAGAGTGTGCCCGTAGTTTGCGAGTTTGTGGTGCGTGGTGAGCGCGCTTTCCAGAGAGTTGGCGCTGAATCGCGTGCGTGCATGTGTGCGTGTGTGCGTTTGTGTGTGTGTGTGTGTGGGGGGTAATAGAATGGAACGGAAGAACGGAGCAGGGGTTGGGTGGGAGTTCTGAACTTCTTTTTTTCACACATACACAAGTGCAAAGCATCATCCATCCTATCCAACAGCCAGCAAGCCAGCAGCAGCCCCCCTTTAGCCACAAATTGAAACCTCGCGGCCAAATCGCGCTCTTCTCTCTCCCTCTTGTGTGCTCTCTAATGTTCTATGTGTGTTGTGTGGGTTCCGCTAACGGACAATTTGTTTTCTCTCCCGGCACAGTGAAAAGACCCCGGTCACCACCTCCGAGAAAGAGGTCGAGTCGGACGAGGCGACGCCACAAGTAGCGCCAGCCGATGCGACCGAGGAAACTGCAACCACCGACAAAACTGCCGTCGAAACCGATGGTGCTGCCGCCGCCACCGACGCTGCGGAAGTAGCGGAGAAAAACGGCGAAGAAGAGCCGGCCAAGACGGACAAAGACAACGGTGTCGCCACGGAGGAGGAGGCGGCCGCCGCCACCACCGAGGGCGAACCGAAAGAATCCTCGACCGAAGACGGCGAGGAGGGCAAGGAGGAAGAGGGAACCGACAAGACGGCCGAGGCCACCAAGAGGAAAGCCACCGACGTGAAGGCTGACGGTGCGGCGGTCGAGGTGGACGGTGCCGAGCATACGACGCCCGAGAAGAAGGCCAAACTAGACGACAGCAGCGACGCCAAAGCTGCCGAGGAAGTTTCCACTTAGAACAGTAATAAAACTTAACTTTATATTATAATCATCGTCAAATTGTCTCGATAACAAAACAACCTTCATACATTCAATAAAACTATTCTTTTCTGGAGTAACTAAACACACACAAACATGTACAAACGCGCGTCAGTTCTTTCAGTTTTCGTACGGTGGTGGTGTTGGTGTGGTGTGAATCTTTTTTTGCGCCAAATGAAAAGATGCCGCCGTTCTCCTCGCGCGCTCACTTTCGTGGGTGAAAAATCGGCGAAAAGGGAAGCGCACACTGGAAGAAAGAAGCTACTGATGAAAAGTACATCGTTCTCGTTTTTGCGCTACTAAAACAAGGAAAGGAAAAGGTGCTACCTTTTCGACCCGTGCCCTGCTCAGCTTTTACTTCGCGCTTCATACAACAATGTGTCGTTAAAAATATGACGCTGCGATGATGTGGGAAGCAAAGGGAAGAGGGGAATAACATACATTAATCCAAGTAAGCCGTGGTACGGCGTAGTGTGCCGCTAATGGCAACGAAGCGAAGCGGGACACCATACAGAAAAAAAGCGGAGGGAAAAAAAGCGTCGCCTGCTTTCTCGTCCCCCTCCAGTTCGGTATAGCCGCGTGCTACCCCCTCGCGCTGTGCACCCTCATGCATGCAAAAGAATAAATGAAGCCGAAAGCGAACCAAGGGGTGAAAAGAAACGAACGAAACTAAAAAGGAAGCGCGCGAACCGGTCAGAAGAAAGACACCGGACGGCCGGGAACAGAGGCACGGGAAAGCAACGCGGTACAAAGAAATAATGCGCGGTTTACCGGTAGGCAAAGGGCAGATGTTACCATTACCGGGGGACCCCGGAAGATGATGATGAAGGTGTCGAGTGTGTGTGGGGTACTCTCTGTTGTCTCGCAAGGGAATACCATCACCATGTTCACCAGCAGAAGCATGCTCTGTGCGATGTGTGCACAACGTACGCAGGAACGAGCGCGCCATTTGCAGGAAGCGAGTTTTTTTTTTTTCTGGAGAAGACATCAAAACCATCCAAGAATGCGAAGTGCGTGAGGCTGAAGGACGGGCATCGTTCCAGCATCCATGGTTTTGCGATACGAAGAGGCTATGGGTTCTCATTTTTCACAACATCCCATCAATGTTGTGTGAAATAAAAGTACAGTCCACCCGCACTGCCTGGTATAGTGTGCGCAGAAAACGGGGGGAAAACCACCTCCAAATGCATTTAGATAGTCGGTGGCGGGACTCATACATTATTGAAGAGCATCATCAAAACATTGAAGAACACAGTACACAAACTGTTGGACAAAATGGTGAAGCAAAAAGGGAAGAAAACAAGCAGGGCCAAGGGCGCGAAAAAGTTTTGAGAATTTTACAAAGTGGTGCTCCGGCGCGCCATACCGCCTTGCATACACACACAAGCCGCGGCGCCAGCGTGTGCGTGTGCTGTGCGGGTGCGTCCGAGAGTGTGTGCGTGTGAGGAACGGGCGTTTATGGAATGGGGGTGAGAAATATTGGTTCTGTGTGTTTCCGCGCACTTTTTTGCCGCTTCCACCTTTTCGTTTTTCAATTGGCTCCACGAATATCGGTCTTCGATTATTGTTATGATGATGTATCCATTCCAATTGAAATCCATTTGTCCCCTTTCTTTGCCACGAAAAGAATGCCCAATGTGTGTGGCCGCTTCGCTGGTGGAGAGCGCGCGCCGGGTTCGATGTCGGATAAAAGGTTTTTGATTTCATGTCGTCCTCAAGTGGCAGAAAAGTTCGCGTGTAAAACACACACGCGCACAGCACCGACCACTTCCGTCGGGCGGGATTCTTCAGGTTGCATTAGCGGTTTTTTTTTGTGGTACGCCGAGAAAGCGTGAGGTGAACGAGCTCCGGGAAGTTCGAAAAAGGAACAGCCGGATCCAGAGAGGCGACATCTCGCAGCTAAACCGGTGTGGCGTTCGCGTCCCTTTACTCCCTTCGCCGCACGAAGGGTGGGAGGAGAGCGGGTGGTGTTGGGACATTTTCAAGGATTATGAATGGCCTTGAAATATAGTGCGGGACACACGCAGGGCAGGTAAGAGATGTGCTTTGCTCCACAGAACGCGAGGATCGCATCTTCTCATCGGAGTATGCTCTATGCAGGGGTACTCTACGCGGTCATCTTCCCCGGTCGAAATGTACGCTGATAAGCATTCGCATGAAATTCATTATCTTTTCGTGTGCAACGTGCTGTTGTGCTGAAATAGCAGCTGAACGTGCTATACAGAACGAACGGGTGGGTTGATTGCAAAGCGTCATACGCCGCTTGATGTCATCTCAAAACCCCTGTAAACGTAGCAGTTGCGAGAGTACCGCGTGTGCGTGCTGGCTCTCTCTTTCATGCTTGTTCGCCTCTCTCGCTTGCGCATGCACGGGTTGCTGCGGTGGAGGAGAAAACCGATCGAATTGTAGTAAAGAGCGGTCGGCGAAAAGACCGGCAAGCGCGAAAAGAAGAAGAATAAGACGACTTGGGATACCCGCCGCACCGGGCCGCACACTCACGCACACAACTGCACACAAGCGCGCAAACGCACACATGCTCAGCTGTACGCACGCAACGGTAATAGCGTTGTGTGCTCATTCGCGGTACGATCTGACAAAGCTTTCGCCCCGTACACAGGAAGGATACTTTGGAGTGATCTTTTTTCCGGAATCGTATCCCTTCTTTCCATTATGTTGCCTACCTGCTGCCTGCCTGCCTGCTGTAGGTCAAACGCGTCATGCAGCTGTCCCTTCGACAGCTGCAATAAATATGTTGTTGCTGGGAAAGTACAAGAGCCCGGTTTTTTCTTCCAGAGCGATAAAATTAACGCTTTCCAGCCGGGTTGAGTTTTCTTGCTTTCGGGACGATGTACCTTCACTGTACTGGGTATCTTCGAAGGTAAAAGATTTTAGTGCAATTTAGAGCAAAATCCTTTGGAACATCTGTGCAAACAGCGTGCACAAGCCATGCGCTACGTCAAGCAACAGCGCATGACGTTCATTTGCTACCCATTTTGCAGCGAATAGGAAATGTGGAACCACACACATTTCGCTGTAACTTTAAATGTCCCCATTACGCCCTATTCGTTCCTCCGACTTGTTCGGGACCGGCAAACGATATCAGGTAGCGCGACACGGTTGTGCTCTCCCCGCTTATTGCTTGTTAAACTTATCATCTTTTCCCTCGTACCGCTCAACCGCCCTTCATATTTCCTGCCAGAATGGGCCATGTTCGGTGCCGCCGACTATCGGGCAGCAGCACATCCGACGTAAAAGATAGGCTGTGGCCGCCGTGCCTGCACGCGAATTGCTAAGCAAACAGAATCGATAGCATATAGGCGCGTATTCTATCTGATTTCGCTGCTAGTTTGTTGCGAGTATCGCCCGGGTCGGTGCAGATACGTCACCGATCGTTGGCTGAGGGTTTAATTTAGTATCGCGTAATATTCCATAGCGCGCGTCCGGAAATAAATCCGGCGTGTGTTTTCTGCTACCTGCGCTACCATTTTTGGCATTTTTTGAGGTACTGAAGAAAGTGGACTAGATGTGTATCCTTCACATAGGGCAGAGGGATGATTGATTCCAGGTCCGAAATCCTGAATAAATGCTTACTGGAATGCAAAGTAGTAAGAAATATTCAATGAGAATCCTAAATGTTCATTTCCTATTGGCCTTTTTGGTTAGAAGGCATATACTGAAAGGTTTCAACAATGAAATATTTCATTTCTGAAGCAATGCACTTTGGAGCAAAGATCAAATTTTTGATTATTGCAAATTGTCCCCGTCCGTAAACGGTCCGAACCGGGAAGCAACTGCATATCTCTAAACTCCTAAATTAAATTTATGTAGTACATTTTGCCGGACATTTGATTTATTTAACATTTGACTAATGATGTGTGAAATTAGTTTAATTTGACAAAAAAGCGGTCACACTTCCAAACCAACGTATCTCCGACATCACCTATCTTGGGGACAATCTGTAGCTTTGGGGTTAGGTTAATAACTCTACTTATGTAATGTTTGCTAGTACAACTAGCACTACATACAACAAATTTCTGAAATATTTCAGCCAGTTCGACTACTTGTTGTGCCTAAGATTTATTTGACATAAAAAGTTAACAGACGAACTGTAATTTTCTTTGAAACTTTGTGAAACTTTGTGTAAATGCACTTGCGCAACAAAGTTTTCAAACTAGCTATCAGACTGCCTTCGCGTCAACCATGCCTAAACTGTCAAAATTGGTACGTCGGGGAAAGAATGCGACAGCGTCAGCTAGCCGAAGCACCCTATTCGCGTCGGTAGAAGCCATTGAAACGGGGAGATTTTCATTTAATTTCATGGCTGTGTGTGCGTGCAGGAACGGGTGCGAGAGTGACGGCGGCTTACCAAACGGCATTAGCAAGAGATAGCACGAGAACCATTTGTATTACACTGTCGTCTCCCCCAAAAATATGCTTCTGTTTTCCTTCGCTGGTCGATTCGCTTTCATTCAAAATAGTGAAAAATTGTACGCGCACATCTTGTAGGAACGTTTCGCGATGTGTCCGTGGTCGATGTGAGCGCAATAGTGTGGTGCACGGAGTTTCGCGACTGTCCGCTGTAGCTGTATTGCAGAACCAACACGGCCCAGTGAGTGTGTCTCCGTCGTCGCTAGTGTCGGTTTCTGGTCGTCATCGTCGGCAGGCCGTGTGAACGCTTGCCATTTTTGATGCTACCACATACAAGCCACGGGTTGGACCGCAACACAAAGGGGGTGTTTGCAACCGCTTGTGTCTGTGACCTCTGCATCCGTGGTGGCCAAAAAACTTGGGACTTGCCTCCCCAACGCACCATCGTATTGAAGAACAGTTCCACACCATGAAAGTAACGCACGACGACGGCATTGTAGTCGGCGTGCATCTTTCTTCTTGAAAACTCACCCCCATTCACCCCTCCGCACCCAATGGGAACGCCGTCGTCGTAATACTCTTAACCTACCATCAATCGTAGAATGACTGTGCAACGTGTGAGGATGCGGGGTGTATGCAGTTTGTAGAGCGAAAAAAAAGAAAACAATAATAACATTTCATCAAACAAAAATGGCCGGAGCGCAGATCACCTGTGAGAATGATCCGAATTTCGGTATCATTCTCTCGTTTATGGAACAGTTCGGAGTGTATCTGGACGTTGGCGAGCTGAACATAGCCGAGCTGAAAGCGATGCTGGAAAACAGTGAAGCGGGTAGGTTGTTGTGCCCAGTAATGTCCCGATAATGGGCAATGGTTTTGCAATCTTAATACCTTCTCTTGACATTGACTTCCAGTTCCTCAAGCGCTGGTTGATCTGCATATCAAACTGATGCGAAAGATAAACAAAAAGGTACCGGCAGCACGGTGGGAGCTCGCACTGGCCAAGTTTGCCCATTCGTATTCGCACCAGGACGCATGGGAAATAGAACGATTCGGTTACAAGACAGCCAATCTCGGTGTGAAGCTGCGGGTGCTAAAGGTAAGACAGGGGCCAACAATGTCTCTCAACATCAAACTATTCAACCACCATCCTTTGCTGTGTTGCCAGGCATTGCTGGAAGGTCAGTTTGATTTGAATACCAAGTTCAAAACTCAAATCAACACAACGGGTGCCGCTGATTTACGTTTGGATCCATTGGGACGAGATCGGCAGGGCAATTGCTACTGGTACTTCATGGACGAGAGCGCCAATTTGCAGATCTATCAATCCGATCCGGAGATGGAAACGTGGACACTAGTCGCAAGGTAAAAGAAAACCGCTCCATGAGCACCAACATTTCAATTTTCAATGTGTCTGTTTCTTGGTTTCCAGCAATAGGGACGAGTTTGTCAATATGATTGAAATGCTGAAAGACAATCGACCGATTGAGCCTCAGGTGGCCGTACATACGGGTGAAGACGAGGAAGACAGTGGTGGCAGTATGAGCGAATCGGAAGCAATGAAGCTCGACACGTCGATTCCGGCTCCAACGGAGATTCCGCCGAGTCTGATAATATCTCGTCGGATATATAAAACGCCCGATCAGCTTGATGCAATGGCAACAGTAGCAGAAGAAGCAAAAGAACCACAAAAACAGGAGACAATTGTCATTGGCAAGGAGCCGATTCCGAAAGAGGAAGAAAGTTTTGGAAACCAGCAAGAAGCGAACAAAGAGGAGAAGGAAGGTGACGTTCCTATGGCACACAGTGAGCCAGAGTTGAAGACTGAACCTGCCGAACGGAAGAATGAAGCGGAGGCAAACAATGAAGCGATGGAATGTGAAGTAGAAACGAAAGCCACTCAAGAGGAAGACGTCCGGGAGGAAGTAAAAATGGAGGTCGAAGAGGTGGTTCCAGCGGTTAAGGAATCAACCGATAAGGAAAATGATGAAGATAAGCAAGTAAAGGAAGACAATGAATCTGCTAAGTTAGATGAGGGGAAGGAACCGGAACAGAAGACATCGGATTCGAAGTCCGACACTGATGCTCCCGAAGCTGACAAGGAAACTTCTCCGGCAAAAGTGCTGACAAGTACGGAAGAATCTCGCCCGGAGATGAAAGTCGTTGAAAGCACACACGGCGAAGAAACGGGTACGACGGTGTTGAACGAGGAAGGCGTCAGCGAGGCAATTGAGGATCCACTTGTAACGGTGAAGGGTGAAAGCAATGGAGCCGACTGCGACAGTGCAGTAGAGCCGATCTTCAGTGAAGTCATCGAGGAACCGATCATGTTTTTCTTTGGCCATGGCGCCGGAGTGGAAAACGATATGGGTAATACGAAGAAGATCGAAGCGGTTGCTGCCACCGATGCAAAGGAAGATTGTGCCGAAGAAAATGATTCAGCCACGATAGGACCTTCGAAAGCGGGGAATGGTGAGACAAAGTCACTGAGCGAGGAAACAGACTCGCCGAGGAAGTTGTCACCTACCAAAGAAAGCGAAGATGCGACTGAGCAGCAGCAGGACCATACGACAAAGAAGACAAGTCTGGCGGAGAAACCTACCCGTGCTAAGCGTAATGACAAACCTGCTGCTGTAGCTGCGAATGAGCTGACCGCGGTACAGGTGGACAAGCCAGTTGAAAAGAAGCGTGGTTCCAGAAAAAGCAATACGCCTAAAAAGGCATATGACTTGTCTGTGACGGCAGCGACGCTCCAGCTGATGGAAGGTGACGAAGGGGAGGTTAGTAAGGAAGAGCCTGCCAAGGTAGAACCCGTTGCCATTGTACTGAAGCCACCGAGTGAAAAAGGTGCAAAAAATGGAGATCATGCCACGGATGATGGGCTTAAGAAGGAACTGAAACAAGAATCGGAGGAATTGGATAGTAAGGAAGAACTGTCCACGGTATCGCAGGATGAAAAGGATATAAAGGGTATTGCTACAGACACGGTCAAAAAGGAACCTTTGAAGGAAGCGGAAGAGAAGCAAGATGAAGAGAAGAAGCCAACGGACGTGTCGAAAGATACTCCACAGTCTGAATCAACTAAAGTTAAAGAAAGCGAAAAAGTAAAAGGTGACGTTACGCCAGAAAATATTGACACTTCCCAGCTTCAGGATGGAGAAAGTCCTCCAAAACGCAAACGTCGCCAAAAGAATGGATTAGGTGAGGTTTATTTTCCTGGTTTTGTTCTAAGCATTAGTGAGGCTGCTCTTAATGATTCTTCTTTCCATACATTGCTTTACAGTTGATGGGCTGGACATTTCTATGGTGCTGGATGCCGGGTCGGATGGAGGCAACAATCCACCGGTGCGACAGTCGCGCCGTATCGCGATGCAGAAGATCAAGGAAGAAACGAACCGGCGCGAAATCGAAGATCAAATGCTGAAGAAGATGAAGGCGGATGCGGTGAAAAAGAAGAAAGATCTGGGCATGAAGATCTCCGACGACGACTATCGGGCCGATCGCACCTCGCCCGAACACTCCTCCGAGAGCAGCTCGGACGGCGGTATCGGTGCCGATGGACGCAAGAGAAAGAAAAAGAAAAAGAAGAAAAAGGGTAGTATCCATCAGCAGGCGCATCAGCTGCAGCAGTTGAATAAAAAGCAGTCGACCTGGAACAGTGCGTCACCGTCGGAGAGTAGCTCGGAAACGGAGCCGGAAGATTACTTTGCCGAACCGTACCATTCGGAGGAGGATGTGCGTCGTAGCCATGTGCTCAAATCGGACCACGAGTTTTCACCGGAGTCAGACCTGGAGACAGAAGCACCGGCACAGCCATTGAAGCGAGCACGAACGGCTCGGAAAGCGAGACGCACACGCGAAGAAGCGGAAGCGGCAGAGGAGGAGGAGGAAGAGGACGAGGACGATGGGGGAGAGGATCACGCGTGTCAGGAGTGCAAGAAAACAGACCAGCCCGAATGGATACTGTTGTGTGACTCGTGTGATAAAGGTTACCACTGTGCGTGCCTGAAACCGGTGCTGTTTACCATACCCGAGGGCGACTGGTTCTGTCCGGTGTGTCTGCATCGGCAACTGATAGAGCGGCTGCAATCCAAGTTGGTGTTGTACGATGCGCTGCGGATAAAGCTGGAGGCAGAAGCTAAGCGACGCCAGGAGGAGGAACAATCTGCTCGTGAGGCGGAGTTGGCCGAACAGGCACGAGCGAATGAGCGCGAGGAGCAGCTGAGGGCACAACGACGGGCGCGGCAGCAGGAGCGTTTGCTGGAACGTGCCGATGCGGTAAGACGACGATCGCACTCCGGTTCAGAGGAGGAGGAATCTTCACGCGATCGACGCCGCAGAAGGCAACGGCATCGAGGCAGGCGGGCACCGAAGAAGCGGTCCCGTTCCCGATCGGAGGGAGACAGCAGCTCAAACAGCAGCGGTGATGGGAGAAGTAGTGGTGGAAGTGGAGTTAGTGGAAGTGATAGCAAGAGTAGCACCGACTCGGACGATATCCCGATCTACAAACTGCGGCGCCGTGCTTCGGCCAAGGTGAGCTACAAGTTCAACGAGTACGACAGTCTGATCGACTCGGCCATTCGGCGCGAGATGCGTGGTTGCGAGATGGTGGAGGAAGAAGACGACGAAGATGATGAGGGACACGGATTTTCCAAGGGCAAAGATATTAGCACAATCATAGAGGCCACAACACGCGAAGAACAGGCACGCAAAAAGGCACTCCAGCAGGACGATAGCGAAACGCAACGACTGAATGGAAACCAAGACCAGAACCAAGACGAAAATGAGCCGCCTGCTTCCCGGGAGGACGATGGGATGTGTGACGAGGGCGAGGAAGGAGATACAGTGGCTCGGCAGGATCGTAAAACAACGGCCATTAACCGGACAGCAGTCAGTTCCGCAACAAAGAAACCTAAGAAGAAGAAGAAAAAGCTATGTAAGATCGAGATCAGCTCAGAGGAGGAAGAGGATGATGATTCGGACGAGGATTTCCGTGGGGAGGCAAGTGGTTCCGAAGACGAGGACGAGGAAGATGACGAAGACGATGAGGAGGACGACAACTCGCTGTCGGGCGAGAGTGAAAGCTCGTTGGATATGGGTCGTGGTCGCAAAAATCGGCTGCGGAAGCCGAGCAGCCGTGCGGCGGCCAGCAAACGTCGTCGTATCGTTGAAAACTCGGACGATTCGGACGAGGTGGAGGAAGAGATGCGACGAGCAAAGGCGAAAAAGTCCCGTAAAAACCGGGTGCTTGACGATAGTGACGAGGAGTTGGACTTGGACGACGATGACGAGGAGGACAGTGAGGATTACGACAGCGATGACCTGTGCAGCGACACGGAGACGGAAAGCAGTCGCAGCAGCAAGAGCAGCAACAGCAGCAGCAGTAGCGCACCCAGCACGGAAGGTGACTGGCGACGGAAGAAGAAATCTAAGGGAGGTAAAGCAAAACCGAAAGCGGCGTCGGCCACGGGCGGAGGAGGCGGAAAGCATCTGGAGCGGCCGAAGAAGGGAGACAAACGTCCGAAGGCGGCGATCGAATCGAGCGACGATAGCGACGACAGTGAGCATGACGCTAGTGGCAAGGGTGGCAAAACGATACCCGGTCGGAAGAAGCAGAGCAACAAAAAGACAACCTCACGATCTAGCCCCGATTCGGAGCGTGCGGGTGAGAAGAAAAGTGACCGGAAGACGCGAGGGAAAAAGATACACTACATTGTGGACGAGGACTTTGAAAGTTCGGATGACGGCATTCGACCGGGAGTGCAGCGACCGGACACACCGCCGGAAGAGCGCGAGCAATTCATCCGTCGTCAGGAAGAAATTAAGCGCATGCTGGCAGAGAACAATGCGGCAAAGGCAAAGGAGCTGGCCACATCCAAGTTTGATCAGCTGGTGGGAGGAGGCGGTCGTTCGGGTGCCAAGGAATCGTCCAAGGATTCACTTTCGGACGTACCGATGCAGGTGATCGAGAGCGCCCGCATACTGGACATTGACTTCCTGAAGAGCACAAGCGGCAATACGGCACGCATTTCGACCGTCGACTCGGTGGTCGATTTTGACGATGAACTGCCGGAAGATTTCGACCCGGAAGATGCAATGGATGACGAGGTGCTGGCAAAGATAATGGAAGAGGAAGACTTTGCTCATCATCAGCTGAAGCCACCGGCTGGAGCTGCTGCTACGGCTTCACCGGGCGATTTGCTGCCTCCTGTACCTCCTGCTTCCAAAAGTAGGCGTAAGTCGATCGATCCGGACGAGTTCCTAGTTCAGCAACGATCGGGAGGACCACGTCCAGTAGATGCCCGAAAAGATCAACACCCGCCATTGCCTTTGCCGGTAAATCTTGCTTCTTCATCGGCGATGCCGCATGCTTCCCATCCAACGGTGCAAAGCAGCCCCATCAAAGCCTTACTGAAATCCGCGTCGGGCATACCGACGTCCACGATAATGCCACCAATTGGTTCTGCGCACGGGAACAGCACGATTCTCGCGAATGCGCTGCAAACGCAATTAGCTCCACCGCCGCTGCTCAAAGACGCTCATCACAGTGGCCGTCCGGAGATGCTTATGCGCGGTGGACCTCCGCTACATTCACTACCTCCCGGTGCTGGAGGTCTGCATCCACATCACAAACCGGAACTGTCGCATCTGATGGCCGGGCTCGGTGGAGGTATCCCGCTTTCACTGCCAAAGGGAGTTTCGCTACCACCGCACCATGCCGGACATCGTATGCCACCCGGTGGGTTAGCAATGCCGCCCAATATTCTCGGACACGTCCCTCGTCCTTCCCATGGCCCTAACTTGGGCTTGCACTCGAAACCTGGCCCCGGCCCGGGAGGAGTGATCAGTAATGCTGGAATTGCAGCTGCCGTCGTTTCGCGACCACCGAACATGGCGCAGACACCACCACCAGCGTCGCCGACAGCAGGCGGTCCAGTGCCGCGAATGCCCGTTGGTGCAACGCCTCCATCTCAGGCAGCAAGTTCCGAACGGCGACCTGGTCGAAGAAAGAAAATTACACCCCTTCGGGAGGATCTGAAGCGAAAAGGAGCAGCAGCAGCAGTTGGTGCGGCCGATCAACCGTCGGTTCCTAGTGCGGCCCATCAGGAGCAGCATCAGAGGCCTCCGCCTCAGCATCCATCGCTACATCACGGACATATGGCACGACTACCACCACCGCCACCATCATCTTCGATGCCACCTTCATCGACTGCAGGGCTGCGACCACCCATACCACCGGTTACCACCAGCCTCAGCCCTAGTAAGTCCGAAGCTCTAAAACCTATTCGTGTCGCATGTCCTATTCCCATTAACAAACTGTTTTAATTTCACTTGCAGTTCGGAGCGCAACGGCCATGGCAGCAGCAGCTGCTGCGGCAGCTGCAGCGGCACAGGAGCTGGCAATGCAAGTACATTCCCGACCGGATGGTAGTGGTAGTGCCGGCACCGGAATTCACGATACTCCCTTGTCCGTACCCTCGTCAGTAGCACATTTGTCATATTTGTAAGTCGAGATTTCTCGTTTGCAATGTATTCCCCGATACTAATGCACTCTTCCTTTCCTGTTGTACCTTTTCAGCAGGTCAGAGAACCCGCTCTTTGCGCACCGTCTCGGTCCCTTGCCAAGCAGTATTCTTTCTTCTAGTAGCAGCAGTCTACAGCGGATTGCGGCCATCAGTGGTGCAGCTCCGCCAACAGTGTTCGGTGATCCGGCTGCGTATAACGGTGCCTGGAAACCGTCACCGCCAGCTCCGGCAGGTACGAAACCGAAATCGTCGGGCGGTCCACCACCCCCGCCCGGTATGATGGTGGGCCCACCGTCCGTTGGTTCGTTGGAACATTACCATGGTGCGTAAAAAGACACGTTTTCCTCGGCGTTTTCCATGCTAGTAACGGTACATTTCCTCTTTTGCGTAGAATACAATCCAGGCAACCATCATTATAACCCATACTACAATGTGCTCGATCGGGCCGGTCACCTGAGGCCACCGCCAACGATCGGTGAGCTGCATCGCAGCAGTACGCTGTCTCCCACCACGTTTACTACACTGCAGCCACTTGAGTTCCCGCACGTGCTCAAGCCGTCCGGGGAAAACCATCACCACCAGCCGCCACAACTTCATCAGCAGCATCACCATCACAGCGCCACACCTTCGCCGGTAGCCTCATCGACAGGGGGTGATGATGGTCCGGGCGCGGACCGAACTGCTGGTCCGCCGCCACCACCACCACCAGCCCATGCATCATCGGCCTCCACGACGACGGGTTCGGAAAATCATCCAATACCGGTTGATGCCGCATCAGCTGCTGCAGCAGCAGCACCATCTCCACCATCTCCAGCAAGCGATTCGACCGCGTCAGGAGCTGGAACGGCCGCCCCGTCGTTGGTGCCACCCTCCGCCAGCGCTAGCACACCTGCTGCCTCATCTTCAAGCGCAAGTACGAGCGTTTTTGGTGAACTAGTGAGCTACTTCAGTTCGCAGCAGGATGATTTAGATTCGTAATCTTCTATTTAATTTAAAGCAAAAAAAATACGACACATCGGTGTGCAGCGGAATTCAAATCTATCCTCACACAGCTCTATTCTTCCCATCCTTTACCATCCCGTGGAAAGTAATGCTTAACTTATAGGTGCACTCCCCCAGCATTCTTACCGCTAAAGGAAGGCCACTTTTATTAGAGAAATCCCTGTCGTCCCTGGTCGCGTATCTACGCTTTACGTTCCATTTAACGTAGCCCTTATTTTTAACTCATACTGGCCGATGTTTATATAGGCGGTGCGGTGCGGGGGAGATTGCTAGATGCAGATATATTTGTTTATGATAAGAAATAAAAGATATACTCACAAGAACAGCAGAACAGAACGAGATCAGGCCTGTCCACATTTAGCGATGGGCTAGACAAAGTTTGTCAAGCGAATGCAAATGAATTAGAGGAAACAATAAGTGATCAGTGTGTTGTCTTTTTTTTCTATTTGTTTTTGTCTTTCTTTGTTCAAGTGATCATTTTCATGCTCTTAGACAGAATTGTTCTGTATCTATTAAAATTCCAAAGTATTAGCATTCTATGGTAGATATTTGTGACATTACTTGTAAATTGTTTTCTGGGTAGAGAAGTGCACTGGAACGATTTAGCGTTCCGACAACAAATTCCCTGAGGTGATTTCTATGCTGCAAAGTTTAACCACCTGCAAGTGAGCAAATCAACCCTTTGAAACAGTGATTTGATATGCCTGCTCTGTTCAAACACAACCATTTGTCAACCGTCAAATTGAAAACACCTTTTTCTCATGCATTTTCTGATGAGTAAAAAGAGCCCCTGTAGAAAAGCACAAATTTTAGCAAACCTAGTTTATCGGTATTTATAAAATATCAGTGGCTTTTACTACTGAAAAAAGGCAGCTCATTTGCAAGTGAAATTGTGATGTTATGGATTGTCACACTGTCCGCCATCGGTGTTTTGAACAATTCACTCTTGTACCAACCGCACCGCAACCGCACGCTTGACGTTTGTCATTGCTTCTGCTTCCACTTTGCACCAGCAGAGAACGCTGCTGTATTTTTCGCTGCACAGTGAAGTAAAAAAACTGGGTCTCAGCGACACACATCATCCTCTCGCACGGATTTTTGTTTCATGGTGTCGTCGAGTAAATAATCTGTGCCGTCGCGGTCCGAAGCATCACCAGACAGCGGCCAGGGAAGCCCATAACTGGCATTAGCGACGAAACGAGCGAGAAACCCCCGGAATCGGTGGGTGTGAACAATTTGTGTGCGTGTGAAAAAGTGGTGCACGGGTGCGGGTGTAGACGAGACAAAAAAACGGGTATAGAAGGGCCAGTGTCCGCCGCCAGCACACAGGTACGGGTCTGTCCTTATGCCGCAGGGCCGTGTGTCGTGTGATCGTATTTTTTCTATGGCATCCTTTACGAAAGCAATATACTAAGGAACCTGTGTGTGTGGCAGCAAGTGTCCACTGTTTTGTTGAGAATCCGTGAACCAGAGGCAGTCGGCCGCCGTGTACGGAGAAGAGGGAGGATATTCTAATCGATAGCAGCAGCAGAGAGCGTGAATAGACAAGAGCGAGAGATTGAAAAATCGGGTAAAAAAACAAAAGTGAAAAAATCCTACCGTGCCCGTGATTTTATGTGTGTGCGGTCGTGAAATTTGTGTACGTGTGTAGCAGGTGTGACGGAGCTCGAACGTTTCGATAAAGAATAAACGGAACACGACGGTGCAGCGCTGATCGAAGAAGTGGATTGTTTTTATGTTTCTTCTTGTTATTCTTGTTCGTAGTTTCGAACGGTAACCTTCGATGACCGTTTTTACATTTTCACACCATTTGACACATTGGCATCGTGTATTCTGTCCGGTATGCTCGGTATGTGCTAAGCTCTCGCAGTAGTAGCAGCAGCAGCAGTGGCAACAGCAGTGCGTAGCGTGAAGGAAGGTGATCGCAGTAGCCGTTGCTGGTGGAGTGCAAGGTGGTGTGCGTCAAGTGTGAGAGAGCGAGGACACCGACCATCATTAGCAGCAGCAGTGTGTGAGCACAGGTGGAAGAGAAGAAGGCCACACTTCGATCGAACGACACAATCCGACTGCCAACAGGCGAGAGCGGGACAGCGCGTATCCGAAAGCACCTGACACGTGAGATCGAGCGAGCGAATAGATTTTGCATCCGTGAGAGAAAATTCCCGTGGAGAGGAAAAATCGTGAACCACACAATAGCGCTTTTTTATTCCCAGTGAACTGCGCGCGAGAAGGGGTTTTTCTTTTCGCGTGCGTGTTTCCGAGCGCTAGTTTGCGTTTGTGTGTGTGTGTGTCGGTGCAGCCCGTATGTGTGCGTGTGTGTGCGTGCGTTCTTGTGTGTATTTTCCCCGTACCAGCCTGTGGGGTGTTTCGGAAAAATCGCCATCCGGCCGTACGTAGTCGTACGTCGTCGCGTTTTTGGAGTGACCCCGGGACAGCAGGGCTGTGTTGTAAATGGACGTAACGTCGGTGATAATTGAGGTGAAACAGGCAATTCCCGTCGTGCGAAAATATTACATGTAGAGAAACAGTCGTGCGTTGGAAACAGTGCCCCGAGCGTGTGTGTGGAGTCGAGCAAATTTGTGTCCGTTTTGGTGCGTTTTTCCATTTCGCGGCGCGCGGGTTGTGTGTAATGTGAAAAAGTGGAAGGGGTGTTATTACATCGCTTCTCATCCCAGCGCTAGTACGTGCTGCCGGACTTTGAGAACTGCTGGGAACGAGAGGTTTCTTGATAGGTTGCATCTGAATCTCAACTACCGAGCTGTCGGCAGAAGGGGGAGAGAAAGGGGAATGCACGGAGGCCCTCAGAAATAGACGAAAAATCGAATCTATTTTCTGTGGTACACATCAAAGAGAAACGGAAATCCGTGTAAGCCGCACTACTTCTGGGGTTGCTGAGAGGATCGATCGATTGTAAAGAAGTTGTCCAGGGACCTTGCGCTTGGGCAGCAGCATCGGAAGTTGGCACCCTGCCCCAAGGAAGAAGAGCTGTGTTGTGTGCGTGTATTGTGCGTACACCGTTGCTAAGTCGGGCAAAGAGAAAAGGGCCTGCCATAGTCTGCCTTGATCATTAACGCGTTTTTGCAGTACCAAATAACGCATCGCATGTGTAATCAAATCGGTTGGAAGCTGACTAGTGGATAAAGCTGCTGCCAACGGTACGAACGCGGAATCGTGAACCAGCGAGCGAGAGAAAGGACTAGATTGACTGACCTCGAATGAGGGAGCGAGAGCAATAGAGAGCGGAGAGCGAGAGACGAGAAAAATTGCTGCTTCAACACCACACCGCTAGTTGTCATCATCGTTGCCATTTTCATCTCTTATGCGACAAACGAACCAGAGGCAAAAAAGTACGAAAATTGCTCTGGTGCGCACTCAGAAGCCAGCTGACAGTTGTTCATCAAGTATCACCCTACCCCGTCTACCCACCACCAGTATCACCTCCCGGCCGAACGAGCCGAACTTGTAGTAATAAAAGTAAGAATATCGATTAAATCCTGGTTACAAGACGACAGGGACAGCAAGAGCAAAAGTCCCGGTTCACATATATACAATCCCTTCATTTGTACATCCAGGCAGAGTAAAAGTTATACCTAGATCGGACATAATATATTTATTATATAATTGGACAAAGGGTCACCCACATACATACCTACACGGCTTAGGAAGGGGAAGAAAGTGCAAATTTGCATACTAGAAGGTGTAACATTCAATAGCAACCATGGGCAATAACGCTACATCCGCGAACAAGAAAGTCGATGCGGCCGAGAGCGTGCGGGAGTTTCTGGACCAAGCGAAGGAAGACTTTGAGGAGAAGTGGAAGCGCAACCCGACGAACACGGCTGCGCTCGATGACTTCGAGCGGATCAAGACGCTCGGCACTGGGTCGTTCGGGCGCGTCATGATCGTACAACACAAATCGACCAAGGACTACTACGCAATGAAGATCCTGGACAAACAGAAGGTGGTCAAGCTGAAGCAGGTCGAGCACACGCTGAACGAGAAGCGCATCTTGCAGGCGATCTCGTTCCCGTTCCTGGTCAGTCTCAAGTTTCATTTCAAGGACAACTCCAACCTTTACATGGTGTTGGAGTACGTGCCGGGTGGCGAGATGTTCTCGCACCTGCGAAAGGTCGGTCGCTTCTCGGAGCCCCACTCGCGCTTCTACGCCGCTCAGATAGTGCTGGCGTTCGAGTATCTGCACTATCTCGACCTGATCTATCGCGATCTGAAGCCGGAAAACTTGCTGATCGACTCGCAGGGCTACCTGAAGGTGACCGATTTCGGTTTCGCCAAGCGCGTCAAGGGCCGAACCTGGACGCTGTGCGGTACGCCCGAGTACCTGGCGCCCGAGATCATCCTGAGCAAGGGCTACAACAAGGCGGTCGACTGGTGGGCGCTCGGCGTGCTGGTGTACGAGATGGCGGCCGGCTATCCACCGTTTTTCGCCGACCAGCCGATCCAGATCTACGAAAAGATCGTCAGCGGCAAGGTGCGCTTCCCGTCGCACTTTGGCTCCGAGCTGAAGGATCTGCTGCGCAACCTGCTGCAGGTCGATCTGACCAAGCGCTACGGCAACCTGAAGGCGGGCGTGAACGACATCAAGGGGCACCGATGGTTCGCCTCGACCGACTGGATCGCGGTGTTCCAGAAGCGCATCGAGGCGCCGTTCATACCGCGCTGCAAGGGTCCAGGGGACACAAGCAACTTCGACGACTACGAGGAAGAAACGTTGCGCATTTCCAGCACCGAGAAGTGCGCGAAGGAGTTTGCCGAGTTCTAAGATGCTCTCGCGACACGTGTGGGACGTTATCAGGATACGTTACGCTGCTACCACTAATGTTATTGCTACTGTTAGTACCACTACGACTATTGCTACTGTTAGTACCGCCATCGTCATCACGAGCGCGCCTTCCTCCTTACCACACATTATCATCTTGGTTCCTTGGAGTTGTGGTGTGCAGTGTTCGGTTTGGAATGTTGGAATGGAAGCACGGGATTATCGGAAGCATTTAGAGATTATCTTTGCAACCACAATCTCTTGACCCTCAGCAGCTTTCACGTGAGTTCTGGCCCTTTCCAAAGGAACAATCTCTGTTACTCTTTTCCTCTCTTTGTTACACACACACGATTCCTCCTTTCTGGTAAATCATTCATCTTTGCGCTATCTAACCTGTGGATGTCCTATGATCTGCAGCAATGGGTGGGGACGTGGTAGAGACGTTTCAATCGAGACTGTACACTATTGATTTGGAGGACGTTAGTAGACACCATGCAACATCACCTACATCACCAATTAAATGCGCTACGATCTCGAGCGTAGTAAAAAGGCATCATCCCTCCCAACCTCGCCAAATAGTGGTAGCAGCAGCAGCAGCAGCAACAGCATCAGCATCAGTATCAGCATTAGCATCAGCAGCAGTTGCAACGGCAATATCAGCAGCAGGAGCACCGCAGTGTCACCGACGGCATCTGCCATCTGCTCGGAGCAGGATCGGAGCAGGTTCTGGAACACCGACTTGGCGACAACTCCCGTACACCGATCCCGCAATGTGTGATCGATTTTCGAGTGTGTGTGTGTGTTTGTTGTGAGGAAATCTAGAAGAGTATTTACTATCAGTAACGTAAGAGGAATCCCATACCTAACACTCTCGTTCCTTACAAGTACACACGCTGGTACACGGGCACACGCACATGTTTTCGTACATTATATAAGGGGTATCACTAAATGGAAGAGGAGCAGAGCTTCATGTCTCGCCCCGGCTGTTGATAGCATAAAGTGTAGAAGATATTTAATGAAAAAAGATAATTTGATACATGCATACTGGTAGGCGGCGAGTGGGAGACGTAAAGATATAGCAGTTCAAAATTAAATCATTGCCATCGTCACTTCCACCGGTACACACTGCCCCGGTGGAAGGTAGGACCTTGCAACTCGCCCTTGCGACAATTCTAAAGCAAATGTTGTCCTGACATTGCAGCAATATATCATCGCTACCTTAATCAGTAATAAGCGTTACGTACCGAGCATTTTCTCCGACACTGACCCATCGGTAGAACACTTCAACCTAGTCACCAGGTCCTCCCGCTAGTTGCTTCTTTTCCAGGATTGGGAAGCCTGTGCAGATGGAAGCGGGTTTTTGGTTTTGTAGCAATTGTGTTGCCTCTTCGACCACCTGGCTCCTGATATTGTTTTTTTTTTTTTAATTTCTCGTTTTGCCTTTATACCAATTTTGGTATTTTGGGTTTTTGCTGTGGTCTATCGGAAGTAGCTCGTGTATGATGAAGCAGAGACCTGTGCATGTGCGCTCGCTACGTCTATGCGGTTATATAGCTAAGTAAAAAGTTCATCTTTTCGCACGTTTGATTCTGTGTGTGCGCGCGCGTGCGTGTGTTTGCTGATATGGGAGCTAGAGCGCTAAAGGCAGTAGCAGAAGACGTCTACACACTCGATAGGCAGATTGAATGATACGATGTTTAATTTTGTTTTGATTTTGAAAAGCGCACCAGGCGCAATGCGAATCCTTTTTGAGCGAACGCGATAAGATCTAGCAATAATAACAGGAGCATAGGCATTAGGGAACGGAATGGGCAGGTATATAGAGAAAGCAAGCGGGAGAACATTCCAATCGTTCGGAGCAAATGGAAGCGCTTATTCAATTCTTCGCCCGCCCTCCCCCAAAACTTGAGACTGGTGGACGGGTGATTTCTCATATCGATTGACCCGGTCGCAGCGGAATGGAAGAAAGGCGACAGTTTTTATTTTTGGTATTTGTTTTAACTATCGACAGCCCTTCCTTCACAAGCCATACGTCTTGTAACGCCCTGACGTTTGATCGCAAAAAGAGTATGTAGAAGATTATTAGAAAACATCCACATTAGCATACACCCTGAAACATACACATTGTTATGCGCTCCAGCAGAAGGTCTCCGGATGGATCGGAGGTTTAGATAATCTTATATTGCGAACTGATTATATGCCGCGGAACAGGGAGTGGAAAGAGTCAGCTGGCCACATGAATTGAGCGCAGTCAGCGAAGAATCAGCAGTAAGGGCCGAAAGGGAACTGAAACGAGAATGTACGATTGTAGTATTTATAAAAAAAACACATCATTTTACGAGATGACCAATAATCGATAAATCAAACTGAAAGATTTTGCATCGTGGCGATAAAGAAGTGGTTTAATTTTTGTTTTGTTTTTTTTTGCGTTCTCTCTTCTTTGCGATAATGGCGCTGTGGTGCGCTGTGAAACAAGCAATGGGATTAGCAAAAGGATTCTCCACTCTTGACGTATATAGATAAACACGTGTGCGCCAGCCCGGGTAAATGGCCACAATCTCAACACATACATACATGCACACACATACACACGTACACATCCCCACAGAATCCCTCCGCACGTGTGCACAGAAAAACCACTCGACTCTCATCCATCATACGCGAAAGATTATTACGTAGCCCCATAGAAAGTTGTACATCAAAATAATGTAACCGCGCGCAAGCAAGCAGCTAGAGTAAATCAAGAAAGCAACAAAACAAGGAAGGATTTCCCATGATGAGACATAGGCAGGGAGACAGAACTGTGGAGCACATTGAAATGAATAGTGAAGCGAAAGCAAAAAGGTAGCTAGAAGAACCGTTTGGAAGAAACCAAAACCTCCCTGTACTGGAGAAGTTAGTTGGAGGCGCTGTAGGATCGCAGGCACGCCAAGGAGTGCGTCTTCGCGTCATTAATAACAAACGCCTGATTGGAGGTGGTGTGCATGGAGCGAATGCATCCGGAGAATGATCATCACAAGCAACAGACAGCGCTCAGCAGGAATGTTTAAGGATCGAGCATGGAGTGCCAGACAAAAGATGTCGAAGCAAAGGACCGGAATGAGGCGGACATGATAGTTACACGAAACCTAGGACACATTTTGAAAATCAGGTGAGTGATCGATTGATGTTGTTGGTAGTGTAGAGATGTGTTGCGTTGAGGGAAGGAGTGGTAGATGTACAGGTTATTAATTTGATTTCTGCGCCAAGTACGCCTACATATGTTTTCTGGGCAACTCGTGTCAACTTAAGGAAAGGCAATGAGAAAAAAATATCGCTTCTCTCGCCATATTGCCATCCTCTTCTATTCCCTTTTCCATAGTCTTAGAGCACCGTAGAGCAACCGATTGGTAATCGTTTTTCCAAAAAAGGAAACCGTCTCGCGCAGTCCGTGTGCATTTGGCACGTTGCGGACAAGTAAGAGGCCACCAACGCCCCTGTTTGTATCGCCTGGCTGCAGCGTGCGTCGCTATTCCCTAGTGTGGTGACTGGTTCTACCGACTAATTTAAGGCCATTGGTACGTTCATGCACTCGCTGCACGACCCTCCTTTCTCTCTTGCCCACAAGTAATCCTCCGGGATGCGAAGGGAAAGCGGTACCGATGGGATCATCGGTGACGGAATCATTCGGCCGGGGAGAATGCTGCTGAACGATCTTGCGGTCGGTTGCGCTTAAGTGACATGAATCTTGATTCTTATATGGGTCCCGACGGTAGTACGGACGGTTTGGAAACTGGTTTTCTGGGCGGTCGCGGCAATGTGTGCAGCAATTACGTGACCGATCTGCAATCGTGTTACACGCTCAGCCGACGGAGCAGGTTTTGCGAAGGCAGGCTTAAAATAAGGTTTCTGTCACACCATCTCTCACTATCCTGTTTGGATTTGTTGCGAGTTTCATCATATTGCTGCTTTGCTTCTTGTACAAATGAACTTTTCTCCCATTGCTCTTGTACGATGTATTTTTATAGTTGCTGCGGATTTTTGTTGTAGCGATGCTTTTCTTCTCTAACATGCACCAGATTGCAAGAACTAGGGTAACAAAAACTCTCCACAATAAACCACTGTAAAGGACGAAAACGGATGCGAAGGTTATTTTGTTTGCAATCGGCGGCGTATTTAGTGTTGGCGTGCAGTGCCATTCCGAAGGACACAATCGTGAGTAGCAATGCCAACAATGTACAAATCCTTTCATTTCGTCACTTTTCGAAATAGGATCATGGCGAGCATGGGAACCCATGTTATATCCTTAAAAAATGGCCTCATTATGGCACCCACATGCAGCAGCACGGGGCCTGGGTTGTATCCAATTCGAGCGTGCAAGGACACCGCTTGCGGTACATAATTTTAGTTTATATTTTTGTCTTCCACAGTATGGCATTGCGCCTTCGTTTTTTTCGGTCTTAATCCGGAGTCGAGAATTCTCCATGCAAAAACCACAAGTAACACTGACGTTAGTTGTGTCGTCGTGGAATGCACCATTCTTTTGCCGTTAGGCGCACGTTGGACGCGGTGTGGCTTTAAATGTTTTGTAGGAAAAACTGTACCCCTACAAAACGCAAGCAAAGGCAACAGCTGACTCTTTAGCTTCAACCAGTCCCGGATGAGGTCGGTTTTGTTGGCGAATTTTGCAACTCGCTGCCTGCGGCTGTGGTGTGTGTATTATTAGATGGGATGGTTCGGTACAACTCCCGGAATGTTCTGAAAAGCCCCGTCGGGTATGTGTAAGCAGCTACCACCAGGCAGCAGACGAAAGAACACACGCGCTGCTGCTGCTGCTCTCCATGCTCCAAGCAACGGCGTGGGCCAAAAGGGGCGACGGCATATCCGTGCGCGCCAGTTGCTACTTACGTAAGCAAGTGTCTTTTCTTCGCACTGTGTGTAGATACGCGAACGCTCTGCCACCTCAGCCTCTTTCTCGGTTTCAGCCGGCCGCCGTTTTTGCTGGCTCCGTTGTAGCTCTGCTACATTTGGAACGACGAGGAAGGTGATCAGCTTGCACCTACCACCACACGCGCTCTTCCTGGTTCATCCATGGTGCTTCTTCACCACCTCCCCCCCTCCCCATCCTCTCTCATCCCACCCAGCAGGGCGAAGGAGGCCAGAAGTGTACACCCGGTGTACGAGGCCGTGTTATAGCGCGAGTGTAGTTAGTGCTCGGTGCTCAATTTTCTAAGATCCACTCTAATCGCTGCCACACTGAGAAGGGCCCGAGACACTACAACACTCACACACACACAGAAGGGCGCGCGAATGCTGCTGTTACCACTGCCGCTGAACATTATCATCCCCAATTGAGCGATGTTACACTTCCAAGGAAATGCGATCTAAAGTGTATTAGTGTATGTATGACAGAGAGAAACACAGAGGAAGAGAAGGAGAGAGAGACATTGGGAGATTTAGCATAGGGAGCAATATTCTGGTCGAGAAGATAACCGTGAGCCATCCACTAATTCTTGGAGAGTATGGACCACGGTTTGACTTCTCGGGGGCGCACACAAGAAATTGAGACATTGTGTGTGCCCCGTGTATGTATGTTTTTATAATCATTTTCGTGTGATATATTGCTTGCTACCTTTTAATAAATACATCCCTTACATTGCAGCAATCCTCCACGCTCCCTCTTGAGCCGGAGCACCGATGTTTACCGTGGCGAGGATCTGCTGTTATTGTTGTTGGTGCTGGACCCTCGATAAAGGTAGACTCGCGCCGTGTGTTATTCGTTTCCTTATCATAATTAATCATTGACACATTTACAAGCGCTTCGTGCAAAGTGGAATTGCAAAGACGACACACCACCCGACGGGGCAGGTTGTTCGCGTAATCTCTGCGATACCTGCCTGTTTTAAGGTCTCTTTCCCATTCTTTTTTCTCTGTTGATTCATAATTCAGCACGAATTTATGCGCGATATCGTAGGAAATTGGTTTTCGTAACAGGTGTGTTATCACGTGTTGTAGAATGAACAAGTAAAAAGCTCCAGAAACGCGCAGTTCTGGGGATGTGGAGGAGTGCGGAGCAGCCACATCTTGCGGTCAGTCGACCATCTCTTACTTCACCCCCATCCCCTTCCCTTTGTATTGTGTCCACCTTGGGGATGTGCGCGTTTGACCGTCTAGAAAAACAACCACGATGTTCGTAACCGTAACGACCGACCATTACGACCGTAAAAAGACAGTGACGGGGCAAAAGGAGGGGGGAAGGGCGTTCTCCCGACAGTGTTGACAGTAGCAGCCAACAACCAGCAGCTGCCACCGCCGTCGCCGCCAGCTTCCACAACGAGATATCAGGTTTCTGATAATGCAGGACGCACTAGACACTAGAAGATTGAAAGGTTTAGTATAGGCGCAACAGCGAACCTCAAAGGGAGGAGGAAGAGACCATGAGAGAGAGAGAGAGGGGACAAGACGAAGCACGTTTTGAAGGGCAAGGGAAAGGCGCGGGCCGGTCGTAAAAAAGAGCTCTCGGAACACAGAAGAGATAACACGCTCGCTTGGACGGATGAAAATTGTGCGCTCAGGTGCGCTCACGTGAGAAAAGATCTAAAGAAAGAGATGATATGTGTTTGAGTGTAGGGAGGGGGGGAGGTGTATAGGATGCTTCTGCTGTATGGGCTGGTGTGCCGGTGGCCCACTACGGGCCTGCCCTCGAACCGGCTCCTATACCCTCCCCTCCCGCCCCCTTTCCTGCCGTGTCGATGTGACGTGTAGATGAGGGTTTTAAAAATCAATCGGTGTATGCGCCGCGCCATGTGTATCGCACACCGAGAGGCGACAGCATGTACCTTGTTGTAATGGATGGGATTTTGGGAAGGGGAAATAGGTGATAGGGGGGTTGTTCTCGTTGGGTTGCAACTACAACCCCTTTGCCGCTGCTCTCCAACACGCTGTTAAATGTTGCTACTGCATAAGGAACGAATGGTTGGTTGCCTCCTTTTCTTGCACATAGCTTTTTACCCACTCTGGTCTTTTTCGGTCGATTTTGCCCTCCACCCGGTTTGCGTGGCCACCGTGTGCAATTTATATGCAGGAAGAACCACACACAAACACATACGGTCAGAGTGTGTACGGACTGTACGTGTCTATCGTGTCCAATTGAAGGATGATTCTTCTTTCTTCTTGTCTCGCAGCTGAAGGGCGTGCTAAAAACAAAAGCAAAAAAAAAGAACCACCTGACCCTATACCACCCACCATCAACCCCACTTGAGTGATGTGTGGAGGAGGGGGGGGGGTTATATTCAGCAACAATATAGAGTTGGGTAGTGTTTGAGATGGGGACGGTCGTAAAATAAAATGTTTATTTCACTGAATATTGGCTTCTCGGGCCTTATCTTTCAGAAGTTGATAAAAAAGATTATGGAGTGGCGTTTTCTTACCGTACACAACCACCCTGCTTGGTTGTTACACACAAGTTGACATTTAAAATCCACCAAGATGCTTTTGCAAGCGAGAATAGGGACGAGCCAAAAAAAAAACAGGCAATTTCTATAAATATATTGTACTCAATCATCTTCCCAGTGGGACTGGCCACAAACCCC